>PVLD010009315.1:0-77726 GCA_004027595.1 Dinomys branickii
AGATTTCTTAAAATCTCAGAAGTAGGAGATGGAAGCTAACAACCAGAGGTAGGAAGTGATATTTCCTACTGAATGAAGCAATTTCTGGAGCATATTAACAGTGGTCAGACAGCCTCAGTCCTTGATCATGGAAGGAAAGTACAGAAACAAGATCCCTCTGTAATGACATCTGAACAGTATTTCTATGCAGTTGCATTAAAATCAAATATTTCTCCTTTCCAGTTGGTGAAAATTACTATTTCTTTGTTAATTCTCATAGCATCTGACCAACCATTATTTTCCAGTCCCTTAATAAAATGTATTACAATAACCAATCCTTAAGTTGTCTCATTTGACAGCATCTAATCTTTTCTCTTTGGGCCCTTCCTTCAAATGTAAAAAAAGCCCCAACCTTATAGCAAATACTTTCCAACTCCGTTACTTGGAAACTCCATTGGTTCCTGGGAGTGGTTTCCCTTACTTTAGTCATTTAATAATCTTAACTTTGCTTTCATTTAGATATGGTCTTGGAAAATTTGTCTAGTTGTCTTCAAAACTGTGAAAAATTAATGTTTTATTAAGGGTTTTAAAAAACAATTTAGCCTATTTACACTTATTTTTACTATGTATTTCTTTGTAAAAACTGTGCCATTTTATTGCATAATCCAAGTCATCAGGAGTACTTCCTTTCTGCTATGAAGTTGGTTCATTTTACTTTTGAAAAAAATGCATTCTGAATTCATTGTATATGATAAATATGCATTAATAAAAATAAGTGAAACACAAAAGGAAATATTATTATAAATGCTAAAAACAGATATATTTAGAACTACATATATTTTTGTGATGTCAGTCCACTGTCCTCCTTCAGTGTGTAGTAATGGTACCACGCTGGCGTGCTTTCCACCAGATGATAAGAATATCTATATTTTGCGTATTGTTTCAGAGTTAAGACTTCATAATACTCTGCTTGGTTTACTGTAGTGAGTCACTCCAGTAACCAATCCCCGTTGATACACAATGCACTGTTTTCTGCCTGCTCTTAGTGTTGGTGCTGCAGCATAGAGCCTGTGCATGTGTCCACGTGCTGTTGCACGTTACATTTCAATATAAATTATAAGAAGGCAACTAGGGAGTCAAAAAGCAAATAGATGTGAATTTTAATAGATATTTTCCAGTCTTTCTTGACAGAATTTATAACATCTTATTAACAATTTTTAGTGTTTTACAGAGGAACTACATCATATGCCTATTAATGCTGCACTACGATGTTTCCTTCCTTGTACCCTCATGAAGAGATTTTGTTGTCAAGGTTTGGTCTACTGACAATATGGTAAGTGTGGAATGTAAATTTAAGTAGCATTTTAATTGCTGTTTCTATTTTTATAACTCTCACATTTTTATGCATATAAATACTATTGTTATTATTTTACTGTAAAGGTTCTTATATGCCTTCACTGTACTTGGTTAGATATTTTTATGCTTTTTCTTCTTTATTTTTATGACTAGATTGATATATTACGAACATTAATTATTTTTGGTGCTGTAGTTACTTAGAACAATGTTATATTGGAATTAAACACCTTTGGTAAAATTTTATTTTTTAGTAACATATTCCTAAGTTTAAAATATTTTATTGATAGCACCAATTTCTTCATGTCAAATGATGTGCATAAATTATCATATATTTTATAGGTTATTAAAAACATTAAAACATTACTATTTCAGAAATCCAAGCCCTAGTGAGATGGCTGAAGGCAATAATTAATTGTGTCTTAGCCACAATGAGACTAATAGTTCTAATTATCACTGTGTTACATGTGTCCCAAAAGTTATCAATATCTCCCAGTAATTCAGGGAGACTTCTTTTCACTGTAATGAAGGATCCAAAACAATACGAAAACTCTAAAACTTCATGTTAGAAAACTTTCAAAAAATAAATTAAGAAAAACAATTGAACCTATAAATTCAAAATAAATGAGGATCCAATATATGGAATTAGAAAAAGCAAAATTCGTTAAGATTGGCAGTATACGTTTTACACACACCAGCCTCTGCAAAGGTCTTGATTGCATAAGGAAATATGTGTCTTGCATATGGCATCTAAAGGCAAATTGGGAGTTGTTGATTAACTGATAGTATGAAAAAAATGAATTAAATAAATAGAACACTAGATAATAAATAAAATAAAACAGTTTTAGTTTGTCTTATGTTGCAAAATTATTAAAACATGAATTGTCATTTAGTAAAACTGAATATTTTGTATCTATGAAGATTGTTTATATTTTATTGTTTACAAATAATGAATATACACCTTTTCTTGCCTAATGAAGTTTCTATGTTTCTTAAAATATCAAGTAATATTTTACAGATTCCTACAAGAGACATTTGTGCTTTGTTTTCAGTGCTGTACAAAGGGCAAAAAAAAAAAAATGCTTTGTTAGATTAGGCTTACAAAGCCTCCCTCCAAAGAGCTCAGGGATTTATTTCACCCACCTATATAGAAGCATTTTGGTTTTAACTTTTCTTAGAATAACATGTCCCAAGAAAGAGAGAAATCACAAGAAAATACCATTTGAAATAACCAAATTTAATTCAAATTTCAGTGAAAAAATTTGGAGTAACATTTGTTACAATAAAAATGAATTACACAAGCAATCAAGACAGGAAAACCAGTAAAAACTGTAGATAAAAAAGTATTAGAAAAGAACAGAAATGACTTCAGATATGAAAATACCAGATATTAAATATAATGATATTTATATACAAAAATATCAGGTAATATAATTTATTGTTAGTATAAATAACAATTTAAACAAATTTTAAAAGATGGATGGCAAAAATAAGTTGGGCTAACACTTGAATAATTTCAGCTTACACGTAGTAGAAGGAATAGATCCAAGAAAGTCTATTTACAGGGAAGAAAGAAAGAAAGAGAGAGAGAGAGAGAGAGAGAGAGAGAGAGAGAGAGAGAGAGAGAGAGAGAGGGAGAGAGAGAGAGAGGGAGGGAGGGAGGGAGGGAGGGAGGAAGCAAAAAAAGGAAGAAAGGAGGGAAGGAGGGAAAGAAGAAGAGAAACAAGCAAAATGAAACCCTCATATAACACTGAGAAAATGTGGTGAAATTGAGCAAACCAAAGAGGGAGTGAAAATGTCAGAAGCAGACAAAATGGACGCAGACTATCCCTGAAGGAGTTGCAAGAGCATAAGGGCAGAATTTTCAAGGACAAGAGAAGAAATGAGGGAAATTGTTTTATCTTTAACATGCTGAAAGAAAACATGTATATTTTCCAGATAATTGTACTACTAATTTCTGTTGGTTTATTGAAAGCAACAGTTAATGCTTAATTGTTTGATCAATTTTGCATGCCTGTATCTAGTAATCTGAACAATTATTCTGGAGATAAAAAAGTGCAATATAACAACCATTGTTAATTTCCTATCATCTTGTTTTGAAATTGTGTATTGTTTTTATTCTCTTTAAAATAAAAAAGAGAAAAAACGTTTTTATTTTAAAGAGAAAAAATAAAATAACAACAATAAAAAAATAAAACAACACAAAACAATAAAAATGATACAGATTTTCAAAACACGATGATAGGAATTAACAGTGGTTGTTATATTACATGTGGTTATCTTCAATCGTGTTGCTCTAATTATCAGATGTAAGAATGCAAGATTGGTCAACAATTAAAGAGAATAAAAAGTAATTAAAAAACAGAAGTGAGACAGAGTTTCACTAAACAAGGGAGTAGGAATTCAGTAATCATTGTTATATTGCATATTATTGTCTTCAAATTAGTTCTTCAGATTAACAGATATAACCATGCAAAATTAGTCAAAAAAAGTAAGCATTAACTATTCCACTCAAAAGAAAGTAAGAAGGAAGGGCTTATTTCAAATAGCCAGTAAACACTAGTGGGCACAGTTACTTTAAAAAGAGGCTTAAAAGAGGTTATGAAATACTGACGAGCCCCCAAATGAGACAAGCTACATAAAAACCAGGATGCACCAGATATTTGAAACAAATCAAGCACTAAATATGAAACATTCCTAAAATACCACACCAAAGCTTTTAAATAAATAGTAAAGAATATTACATTAACTATTAATTAAATTAGTATTTATTACTATCAAACATAACACAAATATAGGGAAAGTGTTAGCATTATATAGATCACAACCATAAGATAAAAACTTCAAAAAGCTATGAAGCTACATGAATATCAAATTACTGACAAAATGAAGAAAATTATCACTACCAACTACATATCTACAGAAATTATACTCATTTAAAATATGAAACATACTACTAGTTTTTGGACCAAAATCCATTAATAACTGAGAATTATGATTGAGCAATAAGCAAAGTGCGATCAACCAGAACTTATAGAAGACTTCACCAGAATATCAGGTGTTTTCCTTTTGTTTCTTTTTAAGGAGACTTCTTAGTGATTGCTAAGAATGAAAAGCAGCTTGACCAAATGTGCAGTGAATGAAGCCAGTTACAAAAGAGTATATGCACACACACACACACACACACACACATACACACACACACACACGCACACACACACACACACGCACACACACACACATATATATATATATATATACAGTTGCAGGAAAAGTGGTTGGTGATACTGAATTTTATAAGGAGGATAAAATATATGAAGGAAAATCATGTTGCTTATTCATATACTGTATTAATAAATACAGTTTTAGCTGTTCTCTATTCCCAAAAGTGAAAATTTCAAAAGTCATTTCTTTCTCATGTAGTACGTGAAGCAGATCTTTCTCATGAACTCTGCTTGCAAACTCCTTCCACTTTGTGGTTCTATTGTCCCTATGGACACATTTTCTTCCTTATCCACCTGGTGGAAGATGGTAAAGCGTATGGAAGGACAGACCCATTTTTTAACCACTTGCTCAGTATCAGCACTTCCATTCATTTCCCACTTACCAAGAACATGTTATGTTGCTTCACCACCATGTATGGAAGATAGGAGATAAAAGTGGTCAAAGAGCCATCTCTTACTTGGTGATAACTTCACACTAAGCAAGGGAGCAAGCATCTCTTGTGTAAGTCCAGTGATTTGTTCTATGATATAATAAAGAAATTAAAGGAAAACATAGGAAAAAATAATGTCAAATTTTAGTGGTTATTTTGAGACAAGTTGGAAAATGTAATCATGACCCATACAGTGGACCCTTGAGTTATGACCAGCCTTGCAGATGAACAACTTGGGTTACAATTGGAATTGTATGTTTAACTGATGACTAAAGTCTTGAGTTATAGCCCAAATATTTGTTTCTTGTCCCTTTGTAAACAAAAATTCATGATGCCAGATGCACATGTTTGTGGATGTGATTGCTACAATTACTATTGAAATGGCCCCTCAAAAAGCTACAAAAGAAGCTAAGGAAGGAGGGGAAGATTATGAAAGAAATCACAGTAGGAAAAAGAAGGAAATTGTAGAGAAATATGAGGGTGGGATTCATGTGACTGATCTTGACATTCTTACAGATAAAAGATTGCTATAAGGGAGCTAGTGTTGCTAAAGGTGTTATTCAAATTAGCAAGCCATGATCAACAGTGCTAGACAATATAGAAAGGCTATTATTGGTATGGATGTCTGAAAGGCAGATGGCAGGTGATACCCTATTTGAGTCTATAATTTTTGACAAAGCTAGGGCTACAAATACAGACTTTTGTCAAGGTAACCCATCAATGAGTGATAATGGTGAAATATTTCATGACAAAAAGAGGAAATTTTACAATTTTAAAATGAAAATTGGGTTCATAGCATAACTAGCATGATGAAGCAGCCAATGCTGATAAAAGGGCTGCTGCAATTTACTTATATCACTTCAAAACAATGACACAGAGAAATAGCTTTTGCTCTCATCAAATTTTCAACTGTGGTGAAATTAACCTTTTTTTGGAAAAGGTGCCTAGGAGAATATACTCCATATCACCCAGGAAGAGAAGAAAATACGAGACCACAAGGCTATGAATAAGGTTATATTTATTGTTATATGCTAATCTAAGTGGTGACCTCAAGATAAAGCCTGTCTTGGTTTATCTCTGAGACCAAGAGAGTGTTCAGAAAACATAAACCATGAAGAACAGGCTAAGGGTCATGTGAAGATCTAATGCAAACTCTTTGGTAACAAGAGTACAGTGCTTTTCTTGAATGGAACAGAAAGTTTTCTGTCCTATTCTTAAGAAATATTAGAGGACAAAAGTTTAACACTCCAGGCCCTCCTCATCATGAATGCATGTCTTGGGAGGTTCGGAATGCATTATGGGTAGTTCCATTATTTCTTATGGGAAAAATTGTTACTCAAAACCAACTTGAGTTACAACCAGCCATCATGAATGAATTGAGTCCATAAATCAAGGGTCCACTGTATAGTGGACTTTTCAAAGATATCTATATTATACTTCATATATTTGGAGAAAATTCATAATTGTATTATTAGAGACAAAGTAGAAAATTAGAATATATGTGTACATATACATATGCATGTGTTAAATAGTAAAAGATGAAAGATAGGACAAAAACAAATATCATAATATATATAAATTTAGCATGTATGTAGTGCTTTTTATTGAGCCTTTATTATGCATTTTTTTGTGTGTGGTACATTTTTGAACTCAGGGCCTCATGCTTTGCTAGGCAAGCACCTACCACTGAGCTACACTCACAGCCCTGAGCCTTTATTATGAAATAAGCATACTTCAATCTCTTTAAGTGATTATCACTATCACACACCTTGAGCGAGTCAGAAGTTTTAAGGGCAGTAAATGTGAAAAATATCTACATACTGATAATTAAGAACTTTTTTATCTCTTTAAATATTTTCTAGCTTGGATTACCTTAGAAAAAATGGACAGATTAGAATAATAGACATACAGAATAAATGAGTATTTTGCTATTTATTTTTAAATATAAAAATAAGTATGTAGTTTATTAAATAAACCTTTACATCTTAAATAGTTACAGAGAACAGAAAACAATTTTAAAGTAATTAATTAAAATGCAGTAAGTACTCACATGACTAAATCCGAATCTTTTGAAATTTCTTCCACTGACATTTTATAACAGATTTATTTTGTATTCACTCTTATTTGCTAAGATAATATTTTCTAGGAGAACATGATGTGAAAAAGAAAAAACACAACATGATTTACTTATTTTATGAAGTAGAACTATTCATTTGTGGAATTAATTTTCTGGATGCAAACTCTTAAAAATTTAAATCAAAGCCATTTGAACACAAAGAAACATTTCCCAAGAAGATGCAATGATTATGATATTTCCTATTTGAGTTACTCAGATATTTAATATATGGTTAAGATTTTATTTACTTGATATCCTGGAATAAGATATCAACGCAAACATATTTATTTCACATTACATAAAGTTTACATCTTTTATTATTTGACATAAAATTTCTAATACCTTAATAAAAAGAACATCGTCAAGGAATTTACAAGTGACAAATTCAGTAGAGAACTATGTTTCAGGGCAAACTGTGTAAAACATTGTGGGTAAAATGTTATTTTACAACATTTTGTTTCTGTAATATTTAAAGACACTTTAAAATATTATGGATTTTAAAAAATGCTTGTACCTATGAATTGTAAATGAGTGTCAAAATCTACACATGAATGATTATCATGTGATTTTACAGTTTTACATCCTGTAGAATCTTAGTTTTACTCTAAACGTTTGGCTAATGTACACATATTACTGAACAGAGCAAATAAATATCTACATTATATTGCCATTTTACAAGAAAAATTTAAATGATAAGGTGAGTTGATGTGAAGTTACTGAAAAAAATAAAACATAAAATATTGGAAAAGCTTCCAATCTGTGCAAACCAATACAAAACTGATAATAATATTTACATTCACTATAGCTAACAATAAAATAAATTTGTCTTTCCCTGATTTTCACAAGTTATTTCTAATATTCTAATACTATTTTAAACATTATTATTTTAAAATCCTTACAAACCATTATGATTTTGAATTGAGACAGAAGTAAATCGTGAGACCAGACTGAAATGTCTCAGCCCTGAAAACTCTTCATAATTGAAGGAATCTGCTATTACAATACTTATATTATCAAAATAAAAGTTACTTTTAAAATATGGGAGGTATTTCCAGTCATCCATGAATGGTGCTCTGATTACTTAATAAAAGAAAGTTAGAATATGGAATTTTTATTAATGAATAATGTGTATAAATATTCTAAAACTGATGAAAGCAGCTATTAGCATTTCCCTTGTGAGAGATGAGCTGTAAGTGTCCATGGAAACTTAGTGGCAAAACGAACGTATTCTTGAATTGAGGATTATTTCTATTAGAATTTAAGTAACTTTTTTGAATATGTAAAATATTAACAAAAGTGAAGATACCGTCAATAAATAAAAGCAATGGAAGTTTTAGAAAATTTTAGCCTTTTGTGTTTTTCCTGTGATTAAATCTATCCTTTAAATATTGAATTCCTTAACTATTAGAATTGGGTCCATATTTCATGAGACAAAATAATATTTTTCTCATTTATTGAGATGATTATATGTCAGTTAAAAATAGTTTACTTTTACTAATGACAAGAATGCTACAAATATAATTAATCACTTTCTACATTAGATATTTATTTTTGAACGGACTCATTGTACATCTTACAAATATGACCTTTAAGATAAATGAATTGTATTGTTCAAATATCATCCCATGGAAACATTTTAATAATATTCCAAATTTACTAATAGTAAAATTTATTGCACGATCCTTTTTTCTTTATATAAACATTTCATCCATGACACTTAAAATAATTAGGCAATTAATGATCAATATTCGGATAATAGAAATAAATTCCAAAATTCATGATAGACAGAGGAAGGATATGATAGAATGCTGCATCTAATTATGTTTACACATGCAAAATCCTTAAACCTGCATCGCCTTTAAGACACTACAAACGGTCTCCTAGAAATCCATTTGCTCTTTATTAAATTGATTATTTAGAGTTCATTAGATAATATTTCCCATCCGGGAGGCATTGTAAGCCTAACTATTACCATTATTTTAGTTACATTCAGATGATGAGGTATTGCAGTATTTCAAATATGCTCTTTCTACAATGACACATTTCAAAATGTAAAAGTGAGTAAAGAGATAGCTGTTCTAAAAACTTTATCATAATGAACCAGTTAAAACAAATCCAAACTTTTGAAAATATTTCCTTAAGAATTTAAAAAGAAAAACAACAGTACAGATAAAATACATTCCTGCTCTCCATGTACAATGCAATTTCCATTTTCATTCACTCCTAGAGGAAAGCTCTAGTCTTTTTTGTATATTTTTGTACACTTATGCAAATATATATATATATATATATATGTATATATGTATGTATATATGTATATAAAGAGAAATAGGACTGCCAATTTGTTTTTTGTTTGTTTGTTTGTTTTGAGACAGGGTCTTGCTCTTCAGTTGGCTGGCCTTAAACTCACTTTGTAGCCCAGGCTGGCCTCGAACTTACAAGGATCCTCCTGCTTTAGCCCCCTGAGTGCTAGGATTACAGGCATGCGCCACCATGCCCAGGTGACTGTCACTTTGGTTAGCAATTTCATGTAAACAACATTGCATTGATCCTAGATTATTTTGAGATTTTTAAAGTTGATATTTATGGGGTTAATTTAAACATTTTACATTTATCATGACTACTCTATAATAGTACATCCTATTTAATAATTGTTTTATCGAAGACATGTTCTACATATTATTCATGTTAGAGTCAGGTTATTACACATTCTTCCTCATATATATATTTCTGCATTTATTCAGAGTTGAAATTATAGACATGCACTTCTCCAGGTTAGATTCTGACATATTGCCTTCCGATGGGATCTAGAAATTCAAATTTCAACCTATATAGGAATTTTGACTTTGTTTCTGAACTACTGTTCAAGCAAAATTTATGTGCCATGAATATTCAGGTTTTCAAATTTGGGTGACTTTTCTATATTATTTGTCCAAATTTCTACAGGTTGGTTTATTTTATTACTTTTTGGAATTTTTGTATTCTAGTTGCTGCTTGTCAGTTATGCAAGTTTTAAATATTCTTCAAATTCTGTGTTTGTTTTTCACTTTTTTATAGTATGCAATTTCTAAGTGTTACTCTCTGGATTTCTATTTCTTCTGTCTGAAGAAATTGATGGCAATGAAGTTATTTTTAATATAATAGAAATAATACAAGTTTCACTACCATTATCTTTCCCACTCAATCCCAATCAATGCCAGGTAGTATTTATTTTCACTGAATCCCTTCTACCCTTTACAGCCTGTCGTTTTGAAGATGCGTTGTTGGATACACATAATAATCATGCCAGCGTCTCACTTTCAGTTGTTTAGCTAAAATAAAATCATAGTTGAAGTCCAATTCTCAAACACAGCTATGAAAAATAGTCTCCCTTAAATGAATGGTAGCTACAAGTGCATCTTACATGAACATGGTTTCCACAAATATGACTTTTTCCACCTTTATATAATTGATTTATTATTTAACTTCATTATAGACAGAGAATATTTTTTGTACGAACTATTCCTTTTAAATGTATTGATTTCATGGCCAAGAACACAGTCTAAGTATTCTATATAGTAAGTGTTCTTCATGCACCTGAGAAGAATGTGTATCTTACTATTGTTGAATAAAGTATTGAATATAATGTCAATCTGCAAGTGTTAGCTTTTAATGTTTTTGCAGTACTGTACATCCTTAATGGTTTTCTATCTATTTGTCCTATCACATATTTTGAGAGTGGTCTTGTGGAATAGTCTGTAAATCTCTGGTGTTTTATCAGCTTTTACTCCATGTTTCTGTGCTTCTTTTACTTGTTATATGAATAGAACTATTTTCTCCTGGTGAGTTGGTCATTTTTGTTATTATTGTGTGTTCTAAAATCTACTTAGATATTACTATATCAAATCAGTTTGATTTATTTAATATTGTTATTGTCATTAGCATTTGCATGGTCTATGTATTTACATCTTCATATTTTTAACCTATTTGTATATTAAAGTGGATAACTGGCAAGCAACAAGTAGTGGATAATTTCCTTTAATACCAGTATGAAAATATGTCATATAATTAGTTTTTATGTCACTGAAATGTGATATGATTATTGAGATAGTTTTGAAAAATTCAACTTGATATTTTTCTCTTCTATTCTTTCCATTTTCTTTCTCTTTTTCTTACCTATTTGAGATTAATTAACATTAATGTATGATTCTTCTTTATTTCTCATGTCATTAGAAGCAATTTTTATATTGGTCTAGAAGTTCCTGTAAAGTTTATGGGAAATCTCTAACATTTCACCATCTACTTTCAAATGACAGCATATATTATACTATATTTATCATTTTCAAATGACCTAACATATATTACACTATATTTATTAGATCATATATCTATTTATTCTCCTTTTGACTTGATGTTACTATCACATATTTCATTTAAACATACTTTGTAAATCCGAGAACACATGGATTTTTTTCCTTGGGTAAACAGTGAATTACATTTTATTTGTTAAAATATTAATAATAAATATATTCAGTCATAAAGTTACTACTTTTTAATGGGCTATTTCCCATTCAATTTGAGATTTTCTTGTGGTATTCTTTTGCTTCTACTTGAAGCAGTTCAAGTACAAGTCCTCTAATTTTTCTATTAGGAAAGGCTGGCTTATGATAAATATTTTCACTATAAATGTCTAAAGAGACTTATTTCACCCTCATTTCCTACAACAAATTTTCTCTTAGTAAAAGGTTTTAAGGTAATTTTTGCCTTAACGTCTCTAGTTGCAGATGTTGTGCTATTGTCTTCTTATACTGAAAAAATTTTAGCTATTGTATCTTTGAATATATTTACTTTTTCTCCCATTATGTGGAATTACAATTAATTACATACTTGGCTGCTTGCTTGATATTTTACTAATGTTCAGTTTGATTTATTTAATCTGTGTTACACCTTTCAAATGATTTCTTTACTAGGTCTAAGTCATTAGTCTGCTTCTGAAATATCCCATCTATGATGACACTGGTATTTACACAAGGGAATATTGCTGTACTATTAAAAAAATACACTTGGATGATTTTTAGGAAAATGTATGACCTTGAGATCAATATTAAGTGAAAAACCTCAGACACAAGATATTTCTTTCCTATTAAGAAAATAAAAATAGAGACTAAAATAAAAGGTAGATTATAGGAAATAAGTTTTAGAATACTGTCATACTAGGCATTGTAATTTTCATATCTAAAAGTTTGATTTATGCTTTTATGATATATTTCATATGACTTCTTGAAGAATTATACAATAAAATAATCATCTAATTTTTAAAGTGCTTAGTTAAGGATGCCCTGTATCACCACTCATGTTCAGTGTAGTTCTTGAAATATTAGTGAAAGCAATTGGCAAACCAAAAAAATAAAAGGGATGTGTATGGGAAAGGAAGAAGTCCAATAAACACCATTTGCAGATGACATAATCCTCTACTTAGAAGAACCAACAAATTCCAGGGATAGACTCCAAGAATTAATAATCAAATTCAGTAGGTAGCAGGATATGAAACTAACACAAAAGAATCAATGGTGTTCCTGTATATCAATAATAAACTCACAGATAAAGAAAGTCGGAAAACAATACCATTTAGAAGAACATTAAGGAATGTTGACTATGTAGAAATCATCCTAACAAAGGAAATGAAAACCTCTACATCAAAAACTATAGTACACTGTAAAAGGAGATTAAAAAGGACATCAGAAAATGGAAAAGTATCATCTGCTTCTGGAGCAGCAGAACCAATATTGTCAAAATGGGCACACTTCCGAAACTGATAAACAGATGTAATACAATCAAAATACCAACAGCATTGCTCACAGAACTCGAGAAAACGAGCTGTTTATGTGGAAACAGAAGCAGCTGGGGCAACAAAAGCAATCCTGGGCGACAAATACAAAGTAGGAAGCATAACAAGCCAAGACTTCAAGTTATAGAGCAATGCTATATTAACAAAAACAGCATGATATTGGCACAAAACAGACCTACAGGTCAATGGATGGACTGGAATGTGTAGACGCCCCCCCTCCCCCCGCCACATTCAGCCATCTTCTCTCTGACAAGGGAACCAAAAACAAATGCTGGAGGAAAAATAGCTTCTTTAACAAATGGTGCTGGAACAACTGGCCATACACATTCAGAGGACTGAAAATGAACCCATGGCAACCAGCATGTCCTAAACTAAAACTGACGTGGATCCAAAAGCAAAATTTTAAAATAGAAATACTTAATCTAATGCTTCTAGATTAAAATAGTTATAGCTCTTGAAGACCTAGGTATAGACAACAACTTTCTGATTACACAAGGAAGAACACCAAAAATCAACAAATGGGATAAAAGCAAGTTAAACAGTTCTTCACAGAAAAGGAAACAGCTAGCAGAGTGAAGACACAACCTACGAAATAGGAAAACAGTTTTGTCAGTTCTCCCTTGGTCAGAGAACTAATATCTATTCTGGGATACATAAAGAACTCAAAAAATAGATACCATCAAATAAAAGACTCATTCAAAAAGTGGGCAACTAAGTGTGAGCAGACACTTCTCATAAAAAAGAAGCCAATAAATGCATGAAACAATGTTTAGCATCTCTGACCATAACAGAAATGCAAATTAAAACAACACTGAGATTCTGCCCTTGTCTAGAAAAACCAACTATCATCAAGAAATCAAATAATTACAAATGTTGGTCAGGCTGTAGGGAAAAAGGAATCGTTACATATTATTAGTTGGAATGCAAGCTAGTACAACCATCATGAAAATCAGTATGGAGTTTCCTCCTAAAACTAAAATAAGAAATTTCACTGGATCCAGGGATTCCCTTTCTAAGTATCTTCCCAAAAGAATGAGACATTAGATTGCAGCGATGTATGCATACTATATTTAAAGCAGCACAATTGATAATAGGTAAATCTTACAAGTGGCCTATATGTCCAACAACAGATTAGTGCATAAAGAAAATGTGCTATTGGCATACAGTGGAGTACCACTGTACCATAAAAAAGATAAAATTTGAGTGGATTTGTAGGAAAATGTATATAACTCAAGACCATAACATTAAGTGAAATAAAGCAAACACACAAGCAGTTTCTTACACATGGGGAAAAAAAGAGAGCAAAATAAAAGATAGATTGTAGCCAATAAGGAGATACATCTTTCATAAATCAGAGTGGGATCAAGAGATGGAGGGAGGGGCCATTGAGGAGATGGCACCTGATTAAAAATGAATTAAGATGCGCTATGTACATGCACAGCTCCCCATGAGGACTGGGGTCCTCATGCACTATGAACATGATCTAATAAAATCATGAAATTTGAACAAAATAAAAAATGAAGTCCTTGCTTAGTAATTCTACCATGTGTGCCATTTATAGTCACAAAAGTTTGACAGATACTCTTCCTCCTTTTTGTAGGTTAGCGTTTCCTAATTATGATTCCTTCACTTTTTGATTGCATGCCAGAATTGTGAATTTCACGTTGTGCATCACACAGTATTTTGCATTCCTATGAATATCCTGGAGCTTTGTTTGGTATTTTATTTGGAATTGTTTCATAGCTTTGGTCTTGTGTATGAGAATGTTTTACAAAGAGTTTTAGGCAGCATTCAGTGTAAGGTGATTTTCCCCAGCACCAAAGCAAGCTTCTTAGCAGTCTAGTCAGAAACATAAATGATCAAGTTTTCCACTAGGAGAAGAATGGGAATCATATGATTCTTACTTAGTGGTAGTCACTTTGGTTTGGTTGGCAGCTTCTGTTAGTTTCCTCACACCCCTGTCCTGAGTGGTGATCTGTAACTTACATATCGAAAGGTACTTTTTTCTGTATTTCTGCAGTTCCTTCTCTTTGCAACTGTTAAATTTTTTTCAGATACTTGGCTCAGCCCGGCAGACATCTTGACTCCCTCGCATTCGCAATTTTCTGTCCTCGTGTCAGGACTCTGGATCCCCGGAAGGATTTCCCAGCCCATCTCACGTCCAGAAATCTGCCTAAGCACTGAGCTGGAGCAAGTGTTTACACGTTTTCCTTCCTACTTTCAACAGGTTACAATGTTGTAATGCTTGATGGTTCAGTTTCTTCAGAGCTGCTGGTGCCTATAGAAAGCCTATCTTTTTTTCTTTTAGTAGTCCAAGGTTGGAGTAGTTTGTGCAAACGTTTAGTTTCAGCACAGTTTGGAAGGAAGCTCAAGTTAATCTGTCTGTCTGTCTGTAGCTCTTAATTTCTCTGTCTCTCTCTCCCTCCCTCCCTCTCTCTTTCTGTTTCTCCAGTACTAGAGTGCTAGGAACTGAACTCAGGACCTTTTCACTGGAGCTACATGCCCATTCATTCATTTATATTTTATTTTTGTGGTACTGAGCATTGAACCTTGGCATTTGTGCCCACCTGCTTACTGCCTCAGCTCCCCGGAGGGATTGTGTCTATTCAAAATCAGTGTCCACACTGAAATCAATTTTTAGCCAAATTCATTCCAGTTCCATTATCTTCCAGTGCTAGTTATTGTAGTAAAGACTCTGTTGTCTGACTACTCGGCAGTGTACTGGGCAATATACTGTTTTTGATATTTGTTTAAAATTGTTTCTTTATTCCCACCATCACTTTCTTATCTCATGACTGCCTTTATAATAGCCTTTTCCCTGTTAATATACTGAGTACTGTTTTAATGCCATTTCTCTGAAAATAAGATAGTAATTTATAAGTACGCAATTTTAATTTTGGCATATAAATTCTATGTTACTTCTATTTTCTGTTTTTGATCTTCTCTTTAAAAATGAATAGGTTTTGAGTTAACTCTCATCTGTTTTTTAAATTTTTAACCTTTTGTGTTTTCATGCTTATTTCAGTGGTCATTTTTTCAATATTATAGTCTCATTTCCTATTTTTTTCTTTTAGATCTTATCCCTTCTATGTGCTTTTGATTTTCAAAGATTGCATTTTCCACTTAGAAAAAATAAGTTCAATTTCATATTCCCATTAACTTGTTCCATTTGATCATATTTTTATGTGGTTGTCCTTTTTGTGACTGTGATCATTTCTTTGACATTACATTTTAAATGTCTAATAAATTTTATTTATAGTTCATGATCAGAATCACATTAGTGCTTAATTTCAATGCGCTAACTTATTTTTCATACGATTGGATTCCAAGTTTGGTTTTCTTTTAGTCTTTAGGTATTCATTTTAAATATAAATTATTTACTCTTTGTTTCACTTTTGTTTTTGTTTCTTATTTTATGCCCACCTTGCCTACTTAGTGATGACAGAGTTGCCATGTACAAATCCAACGTTCCCACTTCCAAACATATTTTGCCAGATTCCTGGTGACAGTGATGCATTGTAGGTAGAATTCCTGTGACAGATGGTAATATTTGTTTATCACTATGTTATTGTTCCCTAGGGAGAGAGGTCAATTGCTACAGGTTACTTACTGCGAGCTGGCACGCCATGCTCTGGTCTCAAGCTTTGAGATTTGTTCTTGTCCCTAGTGTAGCTAAGAGAACCTCTATTCCTTCTTACTCTCCTAAAATCACACTGTCACCAACCTTTCCCATTTAATTTATTTTGTCATTTTTTAATATACAAAGATGTTTTGTACTCTGGTTTTATAGAAACTTGTGCACAATTGTTACATTCGAAGCAAGTTAAATTATCTATTATTTTTTAAAACATTCAGCTAGATTCTTTCTCATAATGAAAGCAATGTACATCAGTTAAAAACTGCATTACCAACACTTTCATTCTTTCTAAATAACAGCAGGAAAAATCCTGAGAATTTAACCACAAAGTTGACTCTCTGGCCTGTCCTTGCCTGTTCAATAAAATTCATTTTGTAAACTGGGAGACAAACATGCATACTTTTTCTTAATTGAAATGACATGACTTCTATTTTTTTTTCTTTTCTAAAATAAACTGTAAAGGAGGTCAGTTGTTTGTTCTATGAAACACAGAAATAAGACTAAAATACCTTAGTTATATGTAGAGGTCTACTTCCAAAGGCATAGTAACTAAACTATTTCCTCAAACTTGTAACTCGGAAACTGTGTATCCAATTAGTCACTGCCTTCAAGGTTTTTCTCCTTGTATGTGTTAGAGTAGAGGTCAACAGAAGGGTTAATTGGAGATTTCAAAGAGGAATTTAAGGAAAAAATTAAAATATTGCTCTTAGAAATCTGATTTATTATAGATATCTTGTAATACCTTGTAATTAGCCTGAGGTTTATTCCGTGAATGACTTCATATGTAGTTTTTTATTGACTGAAATTATTATGACTTTGAAAGGTATGTTAGTTAAGTTACATCAGTAAATGCATAATCTCATCTTGTTGGGCCTATTTATTCATAGATTAAATATGAAATATATGCAGTGTTAAATGGTACATGTGTTAGTTTACCTTACCAGCACGAACACAAACCCCAAGCACAAAGTTAACCATACTTGGATATGCAGCATAGCTACAGGGTACTATTCAAGAGATCACTTATAGGTGCCCTAAGACTAGTGGTATATTGAATAATTTATTAATACCAACTTCCTGTGTTTCATCAAACTCCACTCAAAAGTCACTTTTTTGTAAAGAAGGTAGTGATATTAGCATTCTGTAGATGATTTAATAACTTCTCTAGCCTATTGGGGGATCACTACACATATAAACACACACACATATGCATAAAAAATTGAATTAGATTGCCAAGTGTGTACTCAAGTGAATTTGAGTGGAATGAAAATATTTCCTAAATTCATTTTCCTTTATTCTTTGATCAACACTCTCTCTCTTACTGAAGTAAATGGAAAAACATCCCTGGTGAAGAGTCAGATTTTTATCCTATTGTTTGATAAATATTTACCTTTATGGGTCTAACTGCTTAGATTGGAGAGGACTCATGCTCAGGCAATATTACCTTAAGACAAACGCAGGAAAACTTTGCATACCCAACTGTTAAGTATTCACACACATGAACAGTTTACACAAATGCTCATCCAAACATATTTTAAAAGATAATGTGGGAAGCGTGGGTTGTAGCTTAGCGCCTTAGCACATACTTAATATACACGAAAAACAGAAATCACATAAATATCTCGGGTATGTAGCATTCTGTGTTCAGTGATGGCTGGTTCTAAAAACGTTCTGCTCTTGGCCTCCAAAATAAAACTTTACTATATTCAAATGTCATCATCTTTCTTGTCTTTCACGTGCACACTTACCAGCGATAGACTCTGATTTGGAGTTTCAAGAGGGATTGAGAAAGAAAAATACTGAGGTAAGCAATTTCTTCTTCGAATGAATGAAATAATCTCCCTACTTGTTTCTTAGAACTGTTGAAAATCTATTTTCTCTTTCATGTTTATGCTTTACATTTCATTTCCAAGGGTATTTAGAAATTATTTAAGTGTTGTGCTCTACTGAGATGGCTGGCTGAAGAAAACCTTATAATAATTAAGAATTATGTTTGTTATTTTTGCTAGTAATAGAATTTTTATTACTAAGATTTGTTTATATTTTTTCACAAGACTTTAATTCATTCCTGTTGTCATGTAATCTCATACTATTGGTTGTGCCACAGTTTATTATTTACCCAGGTGCTTTCTTGGTTTTGTTTTGTGCAGAATGCTATTGTATCACTTTTGCATGGGCAAAGATTTCTCCTGGGTATATGCTTCTGTTTAGTAATGTTAAAGTAACTGACAAGGAAACACCATCAGCAATCCTAATAATGTCACAAAGATGGGCAGAAAGAGGCAAAAACCATAGGTTCCTTCCTGTGTCTCCATTAGAATTAAAGACAGTGTGACAGTCACAAATATGGAGGAAGTGACAGGAATTGCAAGACATGTTCTTGATAATAGTTAAGTGGAAACATAATGAATATTAGGATAATGAGTTATTTTATTTCCATAAAATATGCAATAGACTCAGTTTTAAGTTCACTTAATTAACTTTTTCTAAATTTGATAGTATGTTTGAAGATGGAAATTTTCAATTGGTAACCATAGAGCAGGGGAAGGAGGCTAATGCGTACTGGGAATAGGAGAGAAAGTGCAATTAGATCAGATGAGTCGGGGCACTCTCGCTACGGTGATATTTTATCCCATGCTTTACAAGATGATGGGGTGAGCAGAGAAAAATGCCATCAGGAGTTTGAGGGAAGAGAGAGCCAGGCTTCAAGGAAGGGTTGTGTGTAGTATATTTGCGCAATAGCATAGCACAGGGAGGGCCGTGTCTTTGCAGCACCACGAATGAGGGGAAAATACTAAGTCTGACAGTCAATAGGAGCAGAGCTGGGGACTCACAGAAGCCATCTTTACAGTGATTCTTATTCCTTATCCTCTGAAAGGAGGAACTATTGCAGAAAGTTTACCGAAGTCATTACATAATTTGACCTCTCTTTATCTTTGTTTGGCATTTTGGGGACAGGGTCTCTGTGGTCGAGGCAGGCCTTGCACTCACTACGTAGTCCATGGGCATGCTCTTGTCTCAGCCTCTGCAGTGCTGCAGTTACAGTCTGCGCTTCCAAGCCCTGCTTGCGTCCCCTTGCTGAATGTATCACTGACATGACACTCGAGGAAAAAGTGGTTTCAACCAATATCAGATGGAAAATATTGGGTAGGAAAAGCAAAAGAAACCGGTTCTTGCTAACATATTCAATGTAGTTAAGCCTGTGAGGATTGCATCTACAGGAACATATATATGCTTTCCTGTTAAGACACACTGAAGAATGAAATGTAACAGTTTACAGAAGATTTTCATTGTATTTGATATGACAAGTAATCTAGAGATAATTTGAAGTGTATTGTAAAATATATGTCATTGATATGTCAGTACTATGCCATTTTAGAGACTTTAACATCTGTGGATTTTGCTATCTGCAGAGACTTGTTTTTACTCTCCTGGACCTCATCCATCCACTTGGATGCCAAGGGAGAGCCATAGAGCCCAGCCTTGGGAGGAGAAGAGATGACAGCACTGCCTGTAAGGATGATAAGGACAGCTACGACCACTTTAATAACAGCTAGTGGAACTTTGATGCATCTCCAGTACTGAGGGATGCAGTGCATACATGGATGTGACAGAATCCAGCCCAAAAGTTTCTGAGTGCTGTTCATAGGACTTAAGTGACAGCAGAGGTGAACAAATTATAGCATCCCATTTCTGTTTCTCTAAATCAAATGTCACTGAAACTTTTTAATATGTGCTTGTTTACTCATTCTGTGCCTTCACATAGAAGAGCAGGTGAGTAGTTTCAATGTATCACTCAAGCTTCCTATTTAGCAAAACTGAAAATATTTATTCTCTGATTATCTAGAGAAAAAGTTTGCTGAGCTCTGCTATTTTACTTGATATTTCTTTCAAGGTAACCATTTTCTGGAACAATTTATGTTATGGACAGGTTTTAATAATTTTTACTTATTTTTCTCGTTCATGCTCAAACTTCAAGTTTGGTCAATGTATAATTTGGTTAAAATAAAATTTCAATCTATTTCAGATCATTCTCACTTCATTTAATTAACTTTTTCTAAACTTGTTTCCATGCTATCTCAAAACTTTATCTGTGGATATCGAAAATAATGTCATGCCAGCTGAATTACTGCCTTGATGATATTCCTATCATTTCAGCCTAAAGCAAATATTGAAACCCATAAAGTCATTTCTGAGCTCTTTGATCAAAAGTTTCTAGATTTCCCCAAGTAACCAGGAAAGATTAATATCAGTCTTCTTCGCTCACCTCTTCACTCTCAAATTTCTTTTGTAATCTCAATAGTCACAAAGAAATGCCATTCATCACTTGCAAAGTTCAAGAAAGTCACATTACACCTAAAAGAATAGTGATTTCATAATATATTACATTTTCTAGAAATCGTGGCTATTGTTTCATGCACCATTCCCCGAGGCACAAAATGGATAAATTATACTTGTAAAACAAACTATGCCCAATTCTTTATTAACAATATTCTATATATGAAATTATTTCACTAAAACTCTATGTTAATGAAAAGACTTTTTTGCCTAAATGATGACTGATGAATATTTAAGGTTAAAATAGTATTACTATCTGAAAATTGTCTAAAGATGTCCTTGGCCATGTACTAAACAGACACTGAACTGGGGAAAAAGTTGGTATAGTCTTCAATCTATCTGAATTTATTATTTTGTATAAGAGGATCTCTATTCTCTTGTTGAACCTAGATGACACATTTCTCAAGGTCTAAGGAAATGTTTTTCCTACACTCAGATGCCTTTCCTAAAGAATTTTTTCTTTATTTACTTTTCTTTTGCAGAGGTCATTAGAAAAGTTTTTGTCCTTGAATGGTAAGCTAAGTCAATAGATTTTTGTGCAAAGTTGCAAGTACTTTCCAACATTTCAGGTTAGGTGCTTATTTCTGCAATGGTATGAGACATTGTTCTTGTAAAAGTTTTAATCTATATGGTAGGAAATCAAAAATAACTATTACAGGGTGAATTACTTTCTACCAAAGGTTATGTGGATATTGCTTTGTGATGGAGTTGGTACTTTGAACAGTTAATGTTATTTTCAAGATTCCACTTAATAGCAATAATAACTGTAATAAAGTTTAAACAACAAGTTGGAGGAGCATAAAAATGTGAATTTTTATTCTCATTTATGATTTCATGGAAGGTGAAGAACACAATGCACAAATTCTTATTAGGTAGTTTCTTGAAACAAAATTAGACAGAATATTCCTAATTATTGAGAATTGCTAAAGATGCTTTTCTCTAGAATACATTAGGAAAGGCTTGAAAATATCATATTATGTCAATACATACTGGATTGCAATATTAATTGCTTCAGTTTCTTATTTCCTACCTATCTATTCTGTATCTTATTTAGATACAAAGATTAGAGGTTGAGAAAACTGTGGAGAGTTGAGGAACTTCAGAAATAAAAGGTACAAAAATATGACTTTGAAATGAAAAGTGATCATTATCTTAATTGATCATTAAGATATCACCCATATTCAAGGAGTAAAGAACCCAGGTAAAAGTCATATTGACATAAAGAATGCCTCGCTGGTAGGTGTTTTGAGTTCTTCCTTGCTGGAAGAAAATGTCCATCATCAACATCTCTAAGGAGGAAAATTTTATTTTGACTCATATATTTTAGATGTTTCAGTCCACAAGGAGCAGGCTTCAAGAGAGGGGAGCATGCAGGGGTCCACGGGAGAGGAGAAACAGCTCATGGCATGGTGGCGGGAAGCAGATAGATCAAAGGAATAGGGAGAGAGACCCTTTCAGGCCACACCTCCAGTGGCCCACCTCTAACCAGGCTTCACCTGCTAGCATCATATTTAGCTATAAACTTAGTATTGGAATAATTCAATAATGAGGATCTTACCCCCATGAACCAGTCACCTCCCAAAAGCCCAGCCTATGAGCACATCAGGCTTTCAGGAGACATCTAAATGTAAACCGTAAGACGAGGTTACTCCTAGCGCTCCTTCCATCTATTGAGATCATAGTCTCAGGACAGCTTTGACACTGAATAACATCCAGAGGTTCTTTCCAGACAGGTGTGATACTTAGGCAGTATGAATAAAACAATAAAGAAGCTTTCTGAATACATACCACCTCTTCTTTTTTACACAATCTTCAGTATTAAATGCCTTAACTATAAACCCAGGGCTGGGGATATAGCTCAGTGGAATAACCGCCTGCCTAGCAAAAGCAGGGTCCTGAGTTCGATCCCCAGTACCGCAAAAACAAAAACAAACAAACAAAAAACGAAACAACTATAAACCCAATGGTGATGTGACTGTACGGAGGAATTGCTTTCACAGTGATCTTTGTGTGTCTACATTTACCAGGAACATAATATTGCTAAATGTACATTTTTGTGTATTGAAAAAAATATATACATTGTTGTGGAGAGGACATTTGTCAACACATGAGGGCTGCTTTTGTTTAGAAAATTCCAAATTCCAAGCTAGACATCTCTCTCCAAATAGGATCAGGAAAATATTGGAGATGGGGCCAAAGAAACATCATCACCAATGCTAATAATGTCACAAAGATGGTGAGAAAGAGGCAAAAACCACAGGTTCCTTCCTGTGTCTCCATTAGAATTAAACTGTTTGACAATCACAAATATCGAGTAATGCGAACAAAAGCATAAGGGTTCTAACCATGCTGAGCCACCTGGTCTATGTTTGCCCGGATAACAGTAAGACATTAGCATCAGGTTCTCCTGGATTTTCATCGAGTCTGTGACCCACTGCAGGTTTGACAGCCTGAGTCACTTTCTAAATGTCCACAAATAATGATCAACAGCACATGACAGAGGTGGATACTAAGGATTGTTTCCTAAGTTGGGATAAATTTTATTCATAAGTTGATTGCCTTAATAACTTTTAGAAAAATACTTTGTGATAGATATGGTATGGTAACCATGCAATAATTTCTCTAGGAACTTGACTTGAGTGTTGTGATTGTATGAGATGAGAAAATGCATTTTATTAAGTCATACTAATTTTATTTCTTTTTCACAAGGTGACTTTTGTGTGATTCATTCTAAATGATTTTTTCAACTCAATAGCATGTTATTAATTGTTTAACAATAAGTAATTTTACATTTAAGTATGTTTATTTCATGTTTGAGCATTTGATAAGTGAAAACTATCTCTATTTTGAGGTAAATTATCTTTTCTAATACAAGAACTACAGAGTCACTTCATAATAAAATAATATTTCTGTTTTCTTTTTATTCTTTAACTTTTAAACTCTTTAAGTGGAACCTAGTATCCACAAACAACAGGGAGACATGACCTTTCTGTGACAAACATATAGTAAGTGGATAAACCTCAGGAGGTATATTTGAGAGAAAATATCTTAAAAGTAATTAAGTACATTTTTCAACCTATGGGAAAATGCTTGTGTGGGGCATATTTTATGTGAAACTCAGTTTTTAACCTAAAAATGCAGGAACAATATTATTTTTGCAGGTTTTCAATAGAAATTACCTTTAGAATGCTTCTTTGTAAATTATTTCCCTGAGTTGCTTAGAAAATTTGCAATAGCAAAGTGATTATTATCACCATATTCATTTTTCATATTTAACACACTCTATGTTGTTCTATACCAAACTAAGTAGTTTGCTTTTAGCTAAACTTGTTCTTTCACTTTTGTTTGGACCATAATGTATAATTTAAGCTGATAGAATGTGAGATCTATAGAGATAAAAGGAAAGCTTGCAAGCCATAGGATGTTACATTTCTTGGGGCAAATTTTGTCTGACCTTTTGTATTGCATGGTACAAAATTTGGCCTTCGTAGGACCAAATATAAAACAAGACCAATTGTAAGTAGCATAGCATCTTACAAATAAATGCTTAACTAAAGCTCTTGGGTATATGCGTTATAAAGATGTCCTTATGGCCACCAGTTTCAGAGATAAAGACAATAGAAAAAGTCTTTTAGAGTAGAAATAGTTACATGTAAAATGCTTTTTTCTTCTCATACACAATTTGCTTGTGACATTCAATGTCAAGATGTTCTCTAGGGCGTGTTGTAAGTACGGTGGTAAATGTGTGCTGTAGATCTTCAATCTTTATCTTTATTGCCATTGTACACAGTAAAATAGGGAATTCACTGGGGATTTGAGTCAGGTTCAAAACAGGTCCTTCAAAAATTCTGGTAAAGAATGGAGATTCCTATGACCACGATACTCAGATGTTTCCTCAACATTTGCATCGAAAAGAAGTAGAGTTTAGCACTACTTCAGGTTCAGAAATGCCATGAAAGAGAGAGAAAAAGGGCAACGAAGACATGACCGTCTGGCACTAAACCTTCAGTGTGTGATTACGGAAAAGGAAGTAGCTACAGAGTAGCTGTTTGTATCATTAAGTAAGATTTTTTTTTTGAGCTCCTAGATGACAAAGAACAGAAGTTCTGTCCTTTCCTCTCAGTTCTCATTAACTTGTTTATTAACATTATATGTATTGTGTTCCTACTGACACAGGGAAAAAAAAAAAAACAAAAACTCCCAACCTGAATGATATCTGGGATGCGTTCGTGTCCTCTAAAATAGAAGAAAGAATTTTAGGAACAACGGAGGTTAAGAGCAGAACTTATTGAGGGAAAGAAAGTTTCTGTCAAAGAGGTAGACAGAAGCGGGTGAGTGGGTTGCCAAGGACCCTGTCTTTCCTAGGAATTTTATAGAGCAAAACTACGAGGTCGGGGGGGTTCCCAAGTGGGGGGATGAGAAATCACAAGGTGGGACAGCACTATGGTCAGCCTATAAGAATTGTTCAGGTAAAACAGATTAAATCTGGATCAAATGGGAAGTGAGTCATATAGCAAATGGGCATGAATACAGAACAGGGGCTTTTCCCGTAAGGGGTTGGGTCAGTGACCCTTAAAGGTGGTCACTACCTATTTAGATCAATCCCCGATGTCCATCCCTAGGGAGGTATGTGGGTGCAGTTGTTTAGTGTTTTGTCTTGAAGTCTGGCCTGCAGCAAATATGTCTCCATTTGCAAATTATCTTGTCTTCCATATTGGTTCCTCTGAGGGTCTGGTATCTGACTGCCTATAATATTTCCACCTAACTCAGCTGCCTACAACACTGCCACAAACAGTGGTAGATTACAGAGGTAAATGGTAGATTACAATGATGATTAATTCTAGTTTACAAAGGTGAATTAAGTGTGAACACTAACTCGTGGTAAGGTTATCTTTAAGAGTGGTGGAACAGGTATACAACTGATATAATTGTGTAAGTGGGACATCAATTAAGGTATATATAGTCCTTCAAAATGTTGCTATTTTTAGCCAATACATTATTATTTAAAAAGTTAACCACTTAACATTAATTAGTGAGGATAACAAAATTTATCTTATATGGAAAAGTAAAACCTCCATTATTCCAGTATTAGTCACAATTTCATATAGATAAATGATATGTTTTTTTTATTTTATGACATGCAAAGATTTATAAATTTGAATTAAGTCATGAAGCATTTAGTGTAAAGGCTTTTAGAATTAAAATTAATGTTACAATGAACAAAAATTTATCATCTGGTGAAACAATGATTATAACTGAAATATATGCCTTGACCATATAGTATAAAGTTGTTTATCAGAGCAAAAGTTAATTTAGGTTTCTACTGTGGATCTTGATGTTCTTTTAATAATTTGAATATCTAAAGGGAAAATACCACAGGCAAAATGACTTTTAGTTTATTGCTTGTATTTTTTTTATCTTTCTCTAAACAGAAATATAATTCCCTTTCTCACCACTCCTGTGAAGTTGTATTATCTCCATAATTTAGATGACAAATAGAGAAGCCCAGAGGTTAAGGCTAAGGTACTAATGTGGTCACCTGGCAGACTCACAATAAGAAGAATTCACAAGCAACTTTGTTCAAAAGCCATAGGGCAAAATTATGTTACTTTCTACCTTTCTTCCTACTCATGAGTTTTCTAAAGGTCTAAAGGAAAAATGTACAATTATGTTTCAGTAATTCTTTGAAATCAGATACACAATGCATTATATCTATAAAAAGTCAAAGTTACAGAATATTACATACTATATTTTAACTGTTTGGGGTCAACTCAGGCATATATTTTGAAGTACTTGAGTAAAATTTAACTGAGATTGCATCTAAAAATTATCCAAATATAACACTTTGAAATCATTTTTAATAAACTAAAAACACTAGAAAAACTCTCCTAAGTATCTGAAAATAAATTCAGCATGATTGTGTATATATGTGTATATGATTTGCATTTTAAAATTATAATGGAATATTTGAGAAAATTCCAATATATAATAACTATATATAGAAAAATCAAGGTCATTATTGATTTTTAATTTTCTAAGTGATCTCAGTAATCAAGAAAGAAAATTTCTTTTTGATAAAGAATAAATGTAATCACATCATTTTTATCTTGACAGATTATTTTTAAAATCATGCTAATAATAAAGAGGACATGTCAGACCTCTAGATCAGATATTTGAGAGAATTTTTTGAATTAAAATTCTTAGGAGCTCCTGGCAAAGTAAAAATAAAAAAATGGAGAAAATGAGGTACGACATGGTCCCAGGATGTTTCAGGGAGAGCAACAAAGACAATACGAGGAGGGCAACCTGTGTGAAGGACAGAGGTACAGCGGACAGTCTCTCTGCCAAGAGCTTTTCAAGAGAACAAGAATGGTAATGGAAAGGAGACGGTACTCATAGAAAGAAGAAGCAGCAGAGCCCTATAAATACCTCATATGAATTGATGTTCGTGATCCCCTCAGCATCTGAGACTAACACCTGTGCGCACAGGTTGCCAGGAAGCAAAACTGAAGAACTGACTGAGATGATATAGAGAGAAAAAAAAAAAACCAAACCTGTTCTTGGCAAAGGGAAACCCGTCCCTGCCGGGGACATCTAGGACCTCTGTAGAACATGCTTCTGACTTGTCTCCACCAAGACCAGAAAACTAGCATGTCTATTCACAGCTACAAGTGCAGCTTTCAGGGTTTAAATTCTAAAATTCCATCCTTCCCTAAGACAGGCTGAATGAGCTATTTTCCTATGGCTGAAAAGCTGAAAGGTGTAACAGGCATCTGATCTGAGATTCAAAAACTGTTCACACAGAAACTGTCCACACACCTACTGCTAAAATGTGAGAGGAGTTATGAGAGATGCAAAAGTGTATCTAATGCTACGCTGAAACAATCGATTCGCTCCCAGAAATGAAAGGTGATTTGTACACTACCGAAATTTTAAAATACCCATGACAATCTCCTAGAAAAAAACACACATAAAAGGAAAGAATATAAGCCTGACATCAGGTCCATGAACTGCAGCACTGAATGGAGAATACAATGGGTAATACCATAAATTGCTATTTAAAATATCCTTTAAATGCATACATGCTAAATAAAGCATTCTCTAAGTATTCATGGCTTTAGAAAATGTATTGTACATAGAATGTATCTGGGAGGGAAAAAAATCTCTTATTTTCAAATAGACAATCACTGACAAAAATAAATATGAGTGTTTGGAAGCTCTTGACAACCAAAAATATATAGTAAGTTTTTAAACTTATGTAGAGAGTGGACATAATCGTTAGATTTTAACATTAACAAGAAGATGAATAGACTCAGATCCAGAAAAAGGAAAAATAAATTATAGGTGTAATTTACTCTAGTAAAATTAAAAATTGCTAATGTATTTTTATTTTAATTTAAAGGAGGATGAATTGTCCATACACACCAACACACAGGTTGAATACACTAATAATGAACATCAATGTTTTGCTCTCCAAGGTTAAGAAATTAAAATATATCTGACTCTTAATAATCATTCTGTCTTTTTCCATCTGGAGGCAGTCTTAACCATGGATTCTTAATCTTCTTTCCTTAATTTCATTTTATCCATTTATCTGTTTATCTATCTCTATCATGTATTGATCCATCAATCATTTTTGTACTGCTAATTCTTTATATGGGTTCAATTTTATGTTTTTATATATTTTGAGGCTCAATCACTTATGCATATCCCGTTAGTTCACTCACTTTCACTACTGCAGCATTTGGTGGTATGATTATACAACAATTTGCTCATTTGTCCTACTGTTCTTTTAATAATAGAAATTTAGATAGCTGATTTTGTGCTTCTGATCTGTTCAGTGCATGGATTCACATAGGAAAGCTGTTTTCTACAGAGTTTATGGTAGAGTCCACATGGATTCAATTTCATTAGAGATTCATAAACTGTTTTACAAGATGATTGTATGAGTTTACACTCCAAAAGCAAGAGCATATAATGAAAGTATCCATTATACCACATTCCAGCCCTTCTGTACAGGATGTTTCTTTAAATGAAGTTTGTAAATTTTAGAATAGACAAGGCAATCAATATTTTCCATTATAGTGTGTGTTATTTACATTTGATTTAAGACATCCATCGTACTGCAGGAATGTGAACACCTGCCTCTACACATTCCCCGTCCACTTGTTCTTGTATCAGTCTTAATATTGCTAACAATTTTTTTCATTTTCCAGGAAAATCTTAATGACCTACCCTTTAATATACATTTTTATTTTTTAAATTTAATTAATTAATTAATTAATTAATTTTGCAGTACCTGGAATCAAACTCAGGACCTTGCACTTGCAAGCCAGGGGCTTATTCCACTGAGCTATATCCCCATCCCTTAATATACATTTTTAGAATCAGCTGATTGACCTTTAGAGAGATATTGCCAAGGTTCCAAATATGACTACATTCATATATCGTTCACTTTTTGGATAACTGACACCTCACAGTATTGAATATTGCAATCAAACTGATAACAAATTTCCCCACTTTTAACACAATGTCTTTTAACACAATTTCATTTGCCATAAGCAAATACCTTTCCTTGGATGTTTACATATCATGAGTAATAGGTAACACATAGCTAATGCGATTGTCACAGTTACTTAGGTAAAAAACTACAAACTTCTATATAAATCCTTACTCACAAAATGTAGCCAATGTTAATTTAATCTGCCATAGGATTTCCTTAATGTTTTCCCCATCGACGGCGAGGTACTCTGTAAATAAAGATTGCATTAATCAGATTTCTATAACTGCAGTGTAACAACTGAAACAATAACTTACACAGAAAAAAGGTTTATTTTAGCTCATAGGTTTTCATCGCCCATCCGTGACTGACTGACTTCTTTGCTTTAGGCCTCTGGCAGGCAGCTCATACGGCGGATGGTGTGGCGTAACCAACTGCTTACTGCGGCAGCAAAGAGAGGGAGGCACAGGAGCGAGGAGGTCCCCTTGGGCGCACGCAGTACTGTAGCGATGCAAGGCCTGACCTCCGGAAGGTCCACCACACCACTTAGTACCACTTCCTGGGGAAACATGAACATTTGGTGACATTCATCCACACAATGATGCTTTCATGTCGTGTATTTTCTTGTTTCCTCATTGTCATGTTGAGGACATCTAGTGCAATGCAAAACAGAAGTGACAATAGCCTATGTGGTCTAAAATGGAATGCCTTTGATACTTCTCCACTGAGCAGTATATTTGCTTTAGAACATCTATATCATGATGTAATGACTCATCAGCACATTCTATTTTAAATTCCTAATGATTTGTTCCAGATAGATTTTTACAGAGACCCTTTAATTCTGCTCAGATATCATATCTTCCTGATTCCTTCTTTTATTCGTTAATGGGAAGTCAACTGAACTAAATCACATTTGCTATTTAAATTTATTATCAGATTCCTTGTAGTAGTAGTAGGCCGTGTGTTAGTGACCATGCAGGGTAACAAGTAGCTTTCTTTCTCCTATTAGCTTCCTTAGCACATTTTGTTTGCTCTTGAAACTGTGTTCTGTAAAATAAGGTGACAAATTTTCCTCCTTTTCTCTGTAAGAGTTTATGTTAGATTGAATTTTTTGTTCTTTGAATACTTGGTAAATCTTACTTCTCAGGCCCCCTGAGTCTGGTACTTCATTTGTGCAAAGGTTTTTAACTACTGCTTGAAATTTTTTAATTGGTAGAGAATTATTATAATTTTGGAGTCAAACTGGGCTCACTTTTGCAGATCATCTCTGAAATGTTTTACATGTCCTAAAGTTTGCTGTGACAGCTATTGTATCTTGAATTCATATTTAATGCCTATAGCATTAATGTACTTTTTCTTTTTCATTAAAATAAATAAATAAATATATATAAATAAATAAAAATAAAATAAAAGTAATTTCATTACTTTTTTTGTGTGTGTACTGTATTTCTGTATATATGTGTTTATCACTAGACAAATTTTATTTATTTTATTATTATATCCAAAGAATCAACAAAACAGGCTATTATGCTAAAAGATAAAAATAATGGAAAACTTTCCTGGTGTGTAAGGGGCCATTGGAGTGCTTCCATCTCTGTGCACTGGACCTTTGCTCTTGTTCTTTTAATCACGATTCTTTACCATTCTCTCCCAGGGACGTTATCGTTATCGTTGGTCTCTGGAATGTAGTTGGGAAAGTAGGCACCTCTTTGAAGGAAACCACCCTGTGATCCCAACTCAATTTTGTATACTGCTTCTTGGTCAGTGTAAGTCACAAGGAAATGCTCACAATGTCAAGTAATTAAAACTACCTGAAAGGACAATTAAAATAAAATGTGAAAAGATCTTATGATCTCCGGGGCCACAAGAACTTTAGGCTTTGCTGATTTTTTTGTTGTGTATATGTATACACTGACTACAACTTTAATCTTGAGGCAGATATTTAATAGAGTTCTTTCATCTTTTTAAGAAATTTGTAAATAAATTTTCAAAAATGTGCATTTCTAAGAAGTGCTGTTGTTGCCATTTTTATGTTGAACTTGTATTGAATTAATTGTTCCAGCAACCTTCATGTATATGATTATCCATTCAGAAAAATTAGTGAACATACATTGATTGTACAAATTTCCTGTGGTTTCTTTTTTCTCCCAATTCTCTGTTGTTTTCACTTTTTTTTCAATAATACTCTAAATTTTTACATATGTTCTTGGATTTTCCACTGATTACCATATTATTTAATTTATAGAGCACATTTTATTTTGGCTTTTAAAGCAATTTATAACCATTTTACTTTTTTGTCTGTATTTTCTAGTTACTGAGAAAATTTTTTTGCAGTATCTTGATGTGAGAGTAGATGTTATTTTCTCCATAAATTTTTTATATAATTTTGATTTCTATGTTTCTGATGTTAAAGGCACACCAATAAAAAATGATGACATGCTTCTGTTTTAAAATTTTTTGCTAATCCATAACAAATCTCTGAGAGCAGTCAGACTGCTGCCTCAAAATCAGTTTTGTCTTCTATCACTGTCACAAAATCTTCATTCATTGCCTCCTAATATTCTCAGCTCATTTTTTTCTTCCCTGTATGTCCTTTTCAATTTTTCTTTTTGTTGTCAATTACTATCCATTCTCAAAATATATGGATTATTATTTTTTAAAATTGATTAACAATAATTCATTTTTAACAAGGACACGTAGATCACATATACAAAATGTGTTTACCGGGGCTGGGGATATAGCTCAGTGGAATAAGCGCTTTCCTAGCAAGCGCAGGGTCCTGAGTTCGATCCCCACTACCACAAAAAAAAAGTGTTTACCGATGCACTGTTTTCCCGTGATCTTAATCCATGCTATTTGGTTCCATTTTTTAAAAATCCTTATTAGTATTACAATATTTTCTTCAAATTACTTTTTGCATGTTAAGGTCAGAACCTTTTATTATCATAGATTTTCTTACATAGACACAGTTTTCATCCACATATACAGTATTTTAACCTCACAATTAAAAATAATCATTATTGTTTTAGTCAATATTTGTTAAAGAGCTATCACTGGGCTGGGGATATAGCTCAGTGTAATAAGTGCCTGCCTAGCAAGCACAAGGTCCTGAGTTCAATCCCCAGTACCGCAAAAAAATAAATAAATAAATAAATAAAATAAAAAATAAATAAATAAATAAAATAAAAAATAAATAAATAAAGAGCTATCACCAGTTTACCATTTTCTTTGTCTACTTATCTCTTTTTTTCCCAAACCCTCCCACAGATATTGCTTTCCTTGTTCCTTCACAATACTTTTTATATTTGCTTTAAATAATTGTGTTTTGGTAGGAGACGTTGCCCATTTTTTGGTTGCTTTTATTTCTCTCGAGTTTGAAAAGTTATTTTTCTAGGTGTAGGATTTTAGATTGACAGCTACATTCTTCAGTGTACTTCTCATGATATCTTACCTAATTATACCTACCAAAAACTTCTTTCAAAAATCAACTCCCTAAGTTTTGATCATAGGCAGGGGAAATAATTTTAACTATTTTATAAGATAATCTAATGTCTTAGTTACTTTTCTCATTGTTGAGACAAAATACCTGACACTGGCATTAAAGGAGGGAAAGCTTAGTTTAGCCCACAGTTTGTAAAGGTTTTAGTCCATAGTTAGCTCCAATGCAGTGGCACAGGGCAGAAGAGCAACCAAACGTGGCAGCAGAAAACAGAAAAAACAACAAAACAGTGACAAGACTCTCTTCATCCCACATATTGCCTGCAGGCTACCCACCTTGTGGAGGTTGTAGCGCTCACACCCTACCCCCAGCATTTGACCATGAATCAATCACAAACTCTAGATTCAGCCACCTCTGAAAAGCCCGACTCCCCGTGACTGCATGAGGCTTTGGAGGTGACATCCAGGCACTACCATAACAGCTAATGCTTATGTCTTGCAGCTGTACAGGGATATGCAAATAAAAGCTTTCCATTCATCACACTTGTGTTGCTATGGGTTTCTCAGTCTAAATCCCTATATTGTCATCTTTCAACAATTTTTAAAAATTCTCAATCAAAATACTGTCAAATACTACATGCTCTCTGTTTATATTTTATCATTCTAGAGATTCAAGTAACTGATTTGTTCATTGTACTTTACATGTCTTTTGGTTTTTAAAGTTTTGTTTCATTTTTCTTTCCGTCTTTGAGCTATTTTTCTGGATATTTCATTGCATCTGTCTTTTATTCACTTCCTCTTTCAATAGCAATGACTAAATCATGTAAAACTGAGTGCTGCAGATTTGTTGACACAGATATGCACATTTCTGTTATTAATTTTCAGCTCTGTCTAAACCTGTCTGGTTAGTTGAACTCATTCTTGTTTCTTCTTTGTTCTACTTTTGAAACTGTTTTTTCTTGACAAATCTAGTTTTTTGTGTATAGAAAGACATTTCCAAAACTTACAAACACCTATCTTCTTCGTTTCAAAGAAAGCTTTTTTTCTTTTTTTGTATTTTTGAGACAGAGTTGCACTTTGTGTTTCAAGCTGGCTTTGAGCTCATTTTGTAGCCCAAGCTTCTCTTGAACTCGCGACGATCCTCCTGCCTCAGCCTCTGGAGCGCTGGAATTATAGGTGTGTGCCACCACACCCGGTGGAAAGCTTTTGATTTGAAGGGATCAACTATGACTCCTTCTCTTCACAACATATGCAGTGAAATATTTTGATTTACTGTTCTCATTGTTTGGCTTCCAATTTCCAATTTTCAGCTGACACTTGAAAATACCACAGTAAAGCATATTCTTCAATTTAATTGACATGGTCTATGTTTTCATGGCAAAATACAAAATTCAAACTAATTCTTGGAAGAAACTCAGCTCAATATCAAATGTATATTACTAGAGATAGTATCAGCAAAGATAACTACAATTGAGAATCACCTATAGTACTATGATTATTATATTTCTGAATTACAACCTAAAACAAAGTTCATACCATATGGAATACAATTTTCTTATATTCCCTTGCTTTTATTATATAAAGTCTGTGAAGGCTTAATTTTGCTAATTTATTATCACCTTCATGTGTATTGCCTCATTAAAAAAATTTGCACATTTCTGGCATTCTTCGGAGAATTATTTGCCTGAGCTAATCCCTTCACAATGAGTTCAAGTTACATTTCCTCAGAGATGTTTTACACATACTTAGGGGGACCCTATAAACCTCAGAATACTGAACTGCATCATTTTCTTGTACAATACACACGTAATTCCAATTTAGGTTTTTCACTTCTTGGTGTTTAGTTTTTATTATCAAATGTTTAAGGGAATGTACTTTTCTATCCCAGCCAGCATGAAGTCACACACTTTTCTTAATGGGATTAAATCTCAGCGAACTTTAGCTGGCCGTACTGTCTCTTTCTGAATGCTGGATGTGGCTCGCAGACTACAGTGAGAGGTTGCTGTAGCATGTATCCCCAGGAAAGCCCTTTGGAATTTTTCCCCTTGGTCATTGTTTTCACTATAAGTTTTGCCTCTTCATATCTGGTATACTTGAGTTCTCAGTTATTTGTTTCAGAAGACTTAAAATACTTTATCCATTCCAGTCAGTTTCCTTGCATAGAAGACACAGTACCTAACAACCACAAGATGACAAGTTATTTTGGCTGACAGTTTTGGGGTCTCAGTCCATGTGTGACCTGCTTCAAGAGAGAAACAGGGTGATGCCAGTGTGCAGCAGAGAGAAAGCTGCTCGCATCATGGTTGCCAGAAAGCAAGAGAAAGGGGAGGAACTAGGGAGAGAGATACCCACCTCCTCCAATCTGGTTCCACCTCTTACAAGCAAACTAGCCTGCTTAATTAACCAAGATCTACTAATGAGTGCACAACCCCCCTGATCCAAACACCTTCCAAAACACCTGCCTCTTAATGCAAGAGTACTTTGGGGGATTTTCTAGATTGAAATCATAATACCATCTTAATGTCTCTTATCAAGAATGTTATTCATTGTTCCTGGGGAGGTACAGTATGCAACATTTAGCCCATCAAAAGTAACCTATAAGCAAACAAGAGTTGAAAAGAACTTCCAAAAGTGATATGCTAAACCCACATGAATCAAAATGAAGGAAAGGTGAGATTTTTGTAAGATAGTTTTAATATTAGGAAAATAGAATTTAATTAATAATTTAAATGGGACAGAATAGTTATTGGCTATGCTACTAAAAGTATGAATTTTTATTTATATACCTTAATACTCTACAGCAATGACAGGATTCACTTTAGGAAAACTGACAAGTAATTTATCATGGGTCCATTCCCATTTTTCCAAACTCATATGGTTCTCTGATGGTCCTTGACCTTAACATCCTTCTCAATGCCTTGGTGTTTTCATGCGGTGATAAATGTATGCCAGCATCTTATGGAAATAGTTCACATCACCAAAGAAGTGGCATTTCCTGTATTCTATTTCTTGTTTACTTGCTTGTTTGTCCTGACTCACTAAGCCACCAGGTAAGTGGAGGCAATTATACAGGTGTGTGAGTACTGAGGCCAGTGGAGAAAGCAGAGCATCAGTCAGCTTTCCATTGCTATAGTAAATACCTCAGATAGATCAGCTCAGCAAAGACAAGGTTTGTTTTGACTCGCTGTACTGGGGAGTTGTTGTTTTGAGGGTCTGTGGGAAGCAGTACTTTAGCAGTATGGGGAACATGTGATGGAGTGAATAAACCAGCCTCATGGCAGCCAGAGAGTAAAGAAGTCAGGGAGAGATCATTGTCCCACAGCCTCTTCAATGACAGGGTCTTAATGATCAAAAACCACCACCTTGCTCTGGCTCTTAAATGTCCCTTCCACTTTTTTTCAAGAGTGCCACACTGAAGACCAAGCCTTTCGCCCATTGGCCTATGGAGGAAAAACTACATGAGCTCTAGACAAACTATAGCAGGAACATGCAAAAATAGAAGGGCTCAAAATCTAATTTTACACATACAGGCTTCAAATTACATAAATATATAACTATGCTTTGTGCCTTATATACCAAGAATTACAGGTGAGAAAACAAAACTGCAGTACCAATCATATATCCAGTTGAATCCCCTGAGAAATGTTTATAACATCATGTGTATAATGAGAGATTTAAACAATTGTACTGCAATAATAAAATATGTGATTTACAATGCACACATATCCCACATCAAGAAGACCGAGATTTTAAGGAAACTTTTCCAGTCTGTTCAAGTTATATTATCTGTCTGTTTCAATCATAATGTTAAAGGAAGTGGAGTCTGATAGGAAGGATTTTTTTCACATTCATGTTTTTTTTAATTTATGTTTTTGAAATGTTGTGGATTACCTATGGATTTACAACATATATCTTCCATCTAGAATCCAGATGAATGAATCTATATTAGTCAGCTTTGCATTACTATGATACATCTGACACAGGGTACTTATACAGAAGACAATGTTTATTCATAGCACAGTTTTGAGAATTTAACTATATGACTCCTCCCTTGGTTCTGTAGAAACCTCATGGTAAACAGTGAATGGTGGGTCACAGTTTGATCCAAGATGCAAAGAAAGAATGAGTCTCACAGTCCCTTCCTGTGTGATGACCACAATAACCTAAGGACATCCCACAGAGACATATTTCTTAAAAGTCCACATTATCTTTTAGCAAGCTGCCCTCTTCAGTAGATTCCCTGCAGTCAAACATTTGTGGAGGCATACACCACGTTCAAATCATAACACTTTCCCTTTCTGGACATTAACATTCTTGTGACAGAATAGAAACAAAAAACAAGCACACTGAAACATATTCTGATTCTTAAAATTTCTTTAAGTGGCATATCACTTTTTCACAGGTTTCCTTAGTTAAAAAGAGTCACATCATCAAGAAGGATGTCAGTGTGGTAAAGTATACTTTCCCATGACTGAGAATTGGAAGTTGTAATATTAGTGTCTTGCTGCTATTAAAATTAGCATAACTCTCATCTTGCAAATTAATTATCTTGCCCTTCTAAAGGTCAGTAGTCCAAAATTAAGGTATCACTTGCCTTGTGCATCTTACTGTCCACTTGCATTCTCTCTCTCTGTCTCTCTGACACACACATGTGCACGTGCAGACACACACACACACACAAACACACACATTCAAACATAACTCTCTTGTTTCTGTCTTCACATTTTACTCTTTCACTGTGACCTGCTGATTTGCTTCCTTTGTATAGACTCTTGGGATTACACTGGACCCACTTGGATGATCCATAGCTGTCTCCCCATCTAAAATCCACACTTGACTCATATCTACAAAGGTAGTTTTCCAAGAAGTTAACATATTTCTGGGTTCTAGGAATTACAACATGGACACTTTTGAGAGACCATCATTTATCCCACCTCAGTCATAATGTCAAGCCTAAAATCTACAAGAAGCTAAATAACACTTCATTTCCTCTCATTCCCCAAATCACATTGTTTTTCTGGATATGCAAATGTACTCATCCCTCTGCCACAAGAAATACCCTCAAGAGTCCCAATTAGCATCAGAAACAGTCTAGGACCATGGGACGGTCTCCATGTTAGATCTCTAGGCATCTCTGCTTTGATTTTGAAGAGTTAGAAAGACACAGATGTCAAGTAGAGAATCAGTTTGACAAATGCTATTATTTAGAAAAAGAAAGAATTCAGGGTGAGGAATTGGTACTCTTTCAAAGAAACATTCTGAAATCCTAAGGCAGCATTCTTGTCCCTCTTTTCTATGAATCTTGATTCTATCCTTGCAATATTCTCTGCATTATCCTCCTTGATACTATCTAAAGAAGGCAGTTGAATGAAATTGCTTGAGGAAAGTTAATTGCATTTCCCATATGAATTTAGATCTCAAGGTCAGTCACTGGTTAGTCATTTTATAATTTACTTTTCTCAAAAAATTCTTTCTATTTTCCCATCGGCTTCATCTACCAATAGCAACACTCAAAGTTTGTTTTAAGCCTCTATTCTAGTATTAATTATTAGCAATTTGAATATAAAAGAAGGCAGACATCTTCTATCTTGTCTTCTGAAGCATTTTGACCAGTTTGAAGTATTTACTGGATGCCAAATTCGTTACAGTTAGAACTTTTAACACAGGAAATGATGGGCTTAACCTTGATCAGACCTTCATACAATGTTGATGTTGATTTTGTTCTAGGTTGCTGTGTGTTCATTTCAGTTTTTTCTCCACAATTAATAACATGAATGTGTGAGTATGTTTACTAATTTATGTGTGTAATCATATGTTAAATAATAAAATGGTCAGGGCTGTCCAATCAGCTTGATTCACATGGATCCAATTCTTCATGAAACGTATCCTAATTTTTAGGTAGAAACAGGGAATGATCTAAAACACTGAGAGAAACTTCCTCTTCTTCGACATGTGCTTTTTGGTCAGGTGCTTTCTGAACAGAATAATAGATGAAATCTCTAAGAGATTTTGCCAGGTGAAACTCACACAAAAAGAAGTTTGCTTATGAATCATAAAGTTGTAGGTAGAGTGACATTTTCTAAGGAACTGCCCGACAAATACAAAGATGCTAGCTTTGCTTTCCAAAAGTAATCCTACATTTCAGGCAGTTTGTTTGTGCTTTCTATAGATGAGACCCTTCCTCATAGTAATGTAATTACTCCATGAGCCAAGAGCTCCAATTGTCAGCATGTTTTCAGGGGGATTTCATGGGTCACTGGCTTTTCTTCTCTAGCAGTGTCCTACATATGTAAAAGGAGATAAACTGTGTAGCTTACAACCTTAAAATCTGGATAAAATCAAAACATGGTAGAAAAATGCCCAAGGAGAAATCTACATTTGTAGGAAAAGTATACAATAAAATAGCTTAACATATACATTTTATATAATTTATTAAAATATTCTAAACTTAAGGAGCTATATGGACAAAAGGTGTAGATAAAATTTATAACATGAAATAAACCCAAAACTCTTTAATGTTACACTATATTAAGAACTTTGCAAATGTCTTATAAATTCTTCTTTGCTTATATTACTATAAACTAATAAAATGACTTTATAAACCAATCTACCAATATGTTCAAGGTATGGGATGTTTTGACAAAAGCCTTAATATTTGATAACATATTTTATGGGACAAGTACCAGCACAGGCAAAATTTATAAGGTAATAATGTTAATTACTAACATTGATTTTATGGTGAAAACCTGTAATAATTAAATTACAACATAGGGAAAGATAAATATACTAAAATGTAGTAATTTCAAGTCAATATTTAAAATTGATTATGATGCCCATCCTACAGCCCTGGCCCATCTTCTTGTCATCTATTTTCATTCTTTGTCAATTACAGCAAGATACCATATGAAAATTGATAAGCATTTCCAAATTGCTACTTGTGTATAAAATAATTCAAAATTTCTGAAATAATTGACAGAATAACTAAGAATTAGAAATGAACTGTAAGAAACTTTGATGAAATGAAATACCCAGAGCTAACCATTGTCACAGGCACAAATAGATACTATTCCAGGAAACTAGGCATGATCCCCAAAGTATACAATATGTGAATGACAATTATTTATTTTGTTCAAGTTCCCTTATCTTATACTAGGAATGTAAAACAAATTTCAGTCAGAGTTAATTTAATAGTAAATCATGGATGCAATTCATGTCTAATATTTGATTTAAGAATTATTGCTTCACAATAATTTAAATTAATTGTATTATTTCAGACAATGTTAAGAATACAATTGATCTTGAATATGGAGCTATATTTTTAAAACTTTCCTTAAATTAGTGTTACAAAATAATGATATGACTTAGACATACTTTGATGAATCCAAGTATTTCACCACAATCATCAATTTGAATTGTATTGTTTTCCCTTAAATAATATTATTGTTTAAATTCTGATTAGAATACATTTTATTCTAGCATTAAGAAGAAGCAATTTGAAAACCATTTCTCTTTGTCATTATAACTACATTCAAGGATAGCAAGGAGACAAGAAACATGTGTTTTACTGCTAACTCTTTTCATGTTCATCTATGCAACCAAATTCCAAGAGTTGAGCCCTTAAATTTCAAATGCAAATGAGTTGATATAGTGTAAATATGAGTAGTCATCAACTCAACCTAAAGTTTTCACAGTATTTTAGCACACATAATTGGTGTAAACCTTTGTAATTTCCTATTCACTTCATTGCTCTTCCCGTATGTTCATAAAGTGAAAAACTATAAATTACACTAAAAGTCTAGGAGTGGAGCTACACCAACTTAAATGGTTAGAGCACTGTCAAAATTATGAAAATACAGCCTCAGAAATTTGGAACTAACATATATTTTGGGGTATTGAGATACCTAATGAGAAATCATTTTCATACCACCCACTTCCCTTTTTCATCTTAATAGAATTTCTCAAGGATTGTTTCTTATACTCTCCAGTTAGAGGTGGAGAAAGAAGGGGTGTTTTCATATGAATATTATCATCAACATATACACAGTGCCGGAAGATAATTTTGTATAATAGAAATTAGCTACTAGATCTCAAGGTGTAGTGTTTAATGAGCTAGAAATACATATTTTAATATCACAAATCTATAGTTTACATTATCTATCTAAAATGTTTATTATCTCATTTTGGTGGCATTTCTAAAGCCTTTATTTCAGCACTAAGGTTATTAAGCTTATCTTTTCTGTTCTCATTACTAGAATATTTTATAGGTAAATCCACTCAAGGAACCTATTGTACTTTCTGATCAAAGTGGAAAGTGATGCCAGGCTATAATAAGCAATTTAATTTTTAATGAGCTTATTCGTGCCCAAGGTCATAACAAGGTAAAAAAAAATGTTAAAATAAAACTACAGCAAAACACTAATGATAATGCCCTAAATACGGCTAGGGCAAGAAAATATTTGGCAGAGAGCAGTTTCAAAGTACCTCAGTGGTATTGTTTTTTTTTAATTTTGTCTCAGAGAGTTGAAATTAAGCTCAAGTAAGCCACTGCACAGTAAATAATGTAGACATTGATAAAATTAATGAGACTTTACTTCTAACAGAGCTAAGAAAACTGTTTTGAAATTTATATCTCTATGCTGGAATTATAAAATATTTTATAAAACTCTCTGGTGTTAATCCGTTATTAGTTCTTAAGTAGATAAAAATTTGGGACATTATTTTACTAAATCTTCCTGAAATTCTCACAGAATTCCTAGCAAGTAAGATGTGAACATACTTTAAATGTTCCATTTGGTTTATAACTTGGGTCAGGATCAGTATGTACTTGTGGAGTTAGAGCAAAATATATTTTGATAAGCAACTATTTAATGCACTGGACAGCTTTTTAAAATAGCATTTGTTTTAAATGATGACATATAGTTTGCATTTTTGTTTGACTATGTTACATATAGATAATAAGAATTCTTTTTTTATTTTTAAAGAGAGAAAAAAACAATAAAAATTATATAGAATTTCAAAACAAAATGGTAGGAAATTAACAATGGTTATTATATTGCATATTGTTATCTTCCAAGTAGTTGCTCAGATTACCAGATAAGCATGTAAGATCCATCACACAATATAAGCACTAACTGTTCCTTTCAATGAACTGGTAGAAATTACTAGTACCATTATTTTGATTTCTTGTTTAAAATTTCTTCTGAGAAAAATCAAGACTATTCTGTATGGTAGATAACTGTGTAATGGTTATTTGCCGGTTTTGTATTTGATTTTATCAGGATCTATTTTAATTATTTTATACTGTTTTTATACTATAAAATTAACTGGTTCAGTAACATTCTTACTTAAATTGACTCTAGAGTTCCACTGATATTTATGAAAATTAACTAATAATATGAAGATAAGGCAGAATTGGAAGAAATTTTCATAAGCTGGTACCTCTTGATTCCTGTAGTTGTTATTTTAAGAACCAGTAATTACATATACAAATCTTTTATGTTCTCACTATATAATAAAATCTAATAATTCTGATTAAAGCCAGAATTTAGTCTTGATTTGTCCATGCAGAAAAATACAAGACATAAATATAATTTTTCATAGTAAACTTTGTATGTTCAACACAAAAATGATAAAAGCTACTTGTTTTTTTTTTTTTTTTGTGGTACTGAGGATCAAACTCAGGACCCTGTGCTTGCTAGGCAAGCGCTTATACCATTGAGCTATATCCCCAGCCCCTATAAAAGCTACTTGTAAATTAGAATCACGGACTAGAAAAATAAAGATCATCCCATCAAGATAGCAGATATCTGGAAAGAAATTTCATTATATGAGATGAATAATTTTCTGAATCCATATTAAAATGTGAAACAATTGTTATGCTTAACAATTATGTTCCTTTCCAATACAACAGCATTACTTTCAGATAAAATGTTAGAATACTAAAATACAACAAAATCTAGAACAGAAAAGGAGTCCTAAGAACCATGTGGCGGATCCCTAAATATCTATGCTCCAATTTTCTTTACCACTCACTCATGTGTCCATATTTTCCAAAAGAAATTGACTCAAAATTATTTATTTAGATATGGAAAATTAAAGTATAGAAAGTATATAATACTACATGCATATGTAATTCTATAAATATATTGAAAAATTACAAAACATTGTAAAATTGAACAAAACTAACCCTGAAGATATATATATATATAAAGTAGGATTATGATTTTCCACCAAATCATCATTTTTCAAATTTGTCGTTTTTAGATTAACTTATAGTATATCATGTGACATAGTTTTATTTTATAAAACCTTTCAAAGTTTAGATTTTGAGGACTTCTTTTCCTTTTTGGTTCCATATTATCATAGACTTAAAACATAAAAACATCCATTTTACCTAGCAGATCTGAATGTCGGCCATCCAGGCAATGTTAGAGGTCTCTTGTTCAGGGTCTCCCATGACGAGGTATGGAGAATTGTATGTCTCTCTAACACTAGGGCAAAGAGTTTGCTTTCAAGTTTAGTCAGGTTGCCAGCAGATTTGATTTCCTACCAGTTGTAGAATCGAGGTCCGCATTTTCCTTTCTAGCTTCTAATCTCTAACTTCTTTCTCTGTGATGGGCAGGAGAAAACCCTTATTTTCAAAGTCTTGTTTGATTACGATGCTTATGCTGTAGTAACTCAGCTTTCTTATAAGTGCACTGGGCTGCACAACGCAAAGTGTACATGAGAATGAAATTCTACCATACAGTAGTGCACCGGAGTTGTGTAAGGATAGTGTGCCAGGAGGCAGAGGGCTTGACGACTGTCTTAGAACTCTGCCTTCTTCATTCTGTCATTCGGTCACCCCCCTACTGATTGGTAACCACTTACATCTTAGACCAGTATGTATCCTAGAAAAAATAACTCCAAATGAGGTGTAATTCTTCAAACAACTTAGAAATTACTGTCTGTTTATATACCTGAGAGTGTATTTGTCCTTCTGTGTATGCACTAGTGTCTGGATCCTGCGTCCAACAGCCACAAAGTCATTAGTGGTTTTTCATTCTGAATGTGATTTGTGATTTTTTTGCATTCTCTGTGACTATGCGAAGACCCAAAGATTACAATATTGTTAACACGTAAGAAGGATGAACTTGCAGGAAAGACTCTAGGTATCTTTTTCTCCACTTAGTATTCGAAATCATTTACTCTAACACAGAGAGAAATTGATTTTACAATTGGAAAGATCATTTGTTCACATTCATGACATTTAAATGCCACTACTGAACATTTATTAAATACTGTAAAATCTTCTATAAGATTTACACTTAATATATATTACATTTTTAAATCTGTGAAAAACTAATGAAAATTTGAAAATGTTCAGGTTCATACAAAATGGAATTCCCTGTTTGTGTGCTTAGGTGTGATGTTGCTGATGAATCAGCATTTGCATTTATACTCTACAAATAATTTAAAGGATGATGGAAAAAACTTAATTATCAAAATCCTTATTCATAATTTTAAAAGCCACAATCAATGCAAAATAAAAATCTATTTTATACAATGTGTGATGTGTGTATGAAAAAATAACAGTATTATCTACTGTAGAACATTGTTAAATATTAGTAATTCAGCATTTTATCTGAATTTCTTAATGTTTCATATACAGTATATATATATATATATATATATATATATATATATATACACACATATATATGTAGGTGCTATTCAGCTGTAAATGATTTTAAATATCACCTAGTGCAACATCATAATTTTCTGTTGTATTCATATAATTTCACAAATCCATGGTTATCATCAAGTCTGTACCTGCAATTTCACAACTCTGAAACAAGAAATAATTCTACATAATTTAGTGATTTAAGAAACCCAGTGGTTCATTTGGATGACAGTCAGTGGTATCATCTTCTATATTTATGCCCTACTTCCTTTTGAGGACATCTTAAAAACTTCTACAACCCACAGGACAATATATATTTCAGTATGTACATCGATATGATCACATATCTTTTAAGAATTACGACAAAATATTTCAAGAGTGTAGTTAGAGCCCATATTATACCTTTTTCATTCTTTTTTTCACTTTCCAGTTTCTTCACTTTTGCATAGCTAGACTTATGAGCAAAAGTTAATAAAATATTGGTTAAATTGAAATTATGTCTGAATAATAGGTTCAGCAACAGATTTATTTCTGCACTTACGGTTCTAAAATTGTAAACTATAATCCTTCTTTTTTTGGAGAGTCATTATTTTAATATTAAAATGATGAGGAGGATAGAGTGAAGGTGTTAGTGACCCTAAGGGAAGCCCTCAGATTCATAACGTCAGAGTTTCTGTCGTGTGGCACGGACTGCACTGTCATAACCGTGCATCTCCTGTTAATTGCCCTGAAGAAATGTAGCATAAAAAGTGATACACTGACTGCTTTAAATCAATCATTGATGCAGAAACGTAGAGTGTTGTTGTATGACCAAATAAATGCAGCACTAAAAGTCTATCACTCTTTTGATAAGTGACTAGTGTTATATTCGACTGGTCACTACCTTAGCATACAATCTAATAGAAAAGACAAGCAAAGAAATATCCGATGAAACATTTTGAAAACATTATGAAAAATAAGCAAAGTAATGGGGAAAAATATACCATGAGAGAGATGCAGTTATGTGCCTGTACACTCATATTAAATGTGTTTATTTCAGCAAGTGTAATGTTTCACAATAAATGAGCCTTTGCTCTCCTTGCCTATTTTCTTGGGATAATTTTCGGGATAATGACTTGCCCTAAGTGTTTTTGTATTCTCAGTAAACAGTACTTTCATTTTAGTAAATATTGTAGAATTAATACAGTAATAGCTAAGCAAATTTCATTGTCCCAGTTCCAGTTAAAATTCTAATCTCAATTCTAATCTCTCTGTGGAAGATTTGAAAATAAAAGATCTTATTTTATAAAACTTTCATCTGTGATAACATAGTTTATACATTTTTATAATAAGTTGGATGCACACTAAACTTGATATCTCCAAGTCAAAATACCAAGAAATAAACTCCACATTCAAATTAAAATAAGAAGATCTTCAATACAATATGGATCTTATATTTTTGGAGGTGCCTATGATATAGATATAATTAAGATTTTGTTCATGATTACAGGAATATATTTCTTATAAAATCAATATGGACAATATCAAATAAGTGACATTTCATGTGATGCTGGAAGAATTTTAGGCTTTTGATCTGACTCACTATTTTATGCTAAATATTCAATGACTATTCTCATTCATGTAGGAAATATGATCAATTTTTTTGTGTATAAACATCACATAGTAATTGGTTACCCATTGGTTATCACTGAAAAAATTTAGCATGTAAACTGTGTGTCATCTTTTTGCTATGAACAATATATTTTTGTTTTTACTTTTCCAGCTCATGCACAAATTGAAACTTTTTCTTCATGGCTTGCCTTCAATTTCACTTTAAGTATCATAATTCTGATATTTAAAAGCACTTAGTATACTATGATTTACCTCAGGTGCCCTATCATCTTTCAGAAGAGCTCCAACTGTTTTGCTCATGTATAACCTGCTTTTCAATTCAGAGCTTCTAATATAATATAGAAGAGCTTTTTGATCAAATGCATTCTTGCTTCGTAGGTCTGTCATCTGAGGACATGTTTCTAGTTTTATTTATGAAACTTAAAATTGTACCTTCGCCTAATCTGTATTATTTACTCATAGTTTATTGGTACACAGAGACAGGGGAGAACTATTTGATTTAGCTAAGAAGAAGATACATTTTGTTACACCTTGAAAATTATCACCCTCCTAGTAACATGTAACAATTTTAAATTCACTATATTTATTTGCATTAACATTTCTTTAGCAAACGTTAATGTAGTTAAAGATATAATGACTAAAACTTGAGGAAAGGTCAAATTTTAACTTAAAAATGTAAAGGCCATTTATTATGTTTCACCATATTTGGAAGAACAAAGAAGAATAAATTGATAATACAACTGTCAAGTGTTAAAAATGTAGAAGAAGCATATTTTATTCAAATTATATTTTTATATTCTTAAAAACTCAACACAATATCAGGCTAAAGTGTATATTTGCACATCTTTCCATGAAAAACTATTGGGCGATTACATCGTGAATGGTACAAAGGATTAGTGGGAATGATTAAACAGTAATAAATGCTAATAGTAAAGCAATTAGCTGTGAAAATCTCAGCACTGGCCTGCATATGCTTGTATTCCAATCAACTCATTTATTACTTTTGTTATATTGGGCAAGTTACTTAGTAATTTTGTCGTTCATGAAGACATGGCCATTTTCACAATGTTGGTTCTTCCTATCCATGAGCAAGGAATATTTTTCTATTTATGGACATCCTCTATGATCTCTTTTTTCAGAGTACTGTAGTCTTCATTAAGTAGATCTTTTACTTTTTTTGTTAGATTGATTCCTAAATATTTCAATTTCTTGGATGCCATTGTGAAAGGTATGGATTCCTTAATTTCTCTCTCAATATGTTTGTCTGGGAGTGCTATTGATTTTTGGGTGTTGACTTTGATAAAGATAAACTTGAGGTTTTTATAAGCAAATGGTCATAACCATAACTAAAGACCATCTCATAAGTGAAATAAATCAGACCTTCATGTGTGAGCAATGTGTAACTAGTGGAAGAACGTGAAAGTTAATAAAAACTAGGAGGTATGATAGACGTTATGAAATGAAAGGAAAATGCACAAAAGTAATGGGCAACTGGTATGTGGCAAAGGAGAAGGGAAAGAAGGGGAAATCAGTGTGTGTGTATATACAGGACAGCTAACAATTGTACTACTATCTTCTATTGCTTTACTGAAAGTAACAGTTAATGATTACTTGTTTCACAAATATGTATGTCTCTATTTGTTTTCCTGAGAAACCACTTTGAAGATATCAATATGTAATACAACTACTGTTAATTTCCTGCCACTTTGTCTGTAACTCTGTATTGTTCTTATGCTATTTTGTAAATGGATGTTTGTTAATTTATGTTTTCTTCTTTTATAAAAAAACATAAGTAAGCAATATACTCTGTTTATTGTTATGATGCTAAACGTCCCCATGTTAATCTATTAATCCAATGCAGTGTAATTCCAATTAAAATGCAGAAGTTGTTTTTGCTTTTGGTAGTATTTGGTGGTGATGGTTGTGGTAATGTGCGTGTGTAACTGAAAAACAGATCTTGAACTAAAATGAGAAGTCAGAAAAGTTGGTCTATAAAACATTAAGGCTTCCAATCATAGTACAATATATACCTTACATATACTATATATACATTTGCATATATATAATATATACCTTTGCATTGACACATTAAAAAATAAGTTGTTAAACAGTTACAGAATAGAGAGTTGTAAAACAAACCATAGGCATATATGGTCATTAACGTTGTAACTCAGAATCAAATTATAACATTCTAAATCAATAGCTTTTAGACAATTGATTATCAACAGAGAAAAATTACAATATGATCCTTATTTTGTAACATGCAGAATATTTATCTAGATCTAATCTAAATGAAAATTTAAAATGTTAAAATAGAGAAATATTTTAATGCACTTGATATTAAAAATTAAAAATGAAACCTGTATCCATAAGAAATAAATGCAATGAAAATAAAACTTGTCAAAGAATGAGCAAGACATGCACAGAAATTGCTAGCTACCCAGAAAAATGTGCTAATCTCTCAGCCATGTTCAAGGGAATGCTAATGTAATAAGACATATATTAATACTGCATAAGTCAGTGATAATTAAAATGTGAATACGAAATGTAGGCCATAATAGGGAAAAAGAGAAATCCGTGTACAATACTGAGGGGCATGTATATGTGTACAATTCAATTGAGGACAATTTGGCAATGTGTATCAGGTAAAGTTGAGGATATTCAATTAGTAACAAGGGAGGTTGTTTGTCAGTTCCTAACCTATAGAAAATTTTCCATAAACAAATAAGAAATTATGTTCAAATATGTTCACAGTAATAAAAAATAAATTAAGAAACAACCTAAAAGTCAACAAAAGAGTATTTCATTATAATCTTCATTATATCTTTGTTTTGTTATTTTGTTTGTACTTTTTTATTTTAATCAAAGGCAATATTGGAAGAAATCGTGTTTCAGAAAAATGAATAAAATTTTTCCACTTACACAAACTTTAAAATATGTAACACAACACAATGGTAAATTTAATAGATTTTCATACTTATCTCCAGGTACATTATCTTCTGCAGAGACAAACACACTAAAAATCATGCTAATCACATTTGTTTACAGATAAGAGTTCACTGTCTAATTCAGATTCTGCAATGTAATACATCCCTGTGTTATCTAAACTCAGTACTAAATAAAGGAAAACTTGACCATCCTATAGTTATCTAACTAAGTCATTCAGAAGCATCAGGCATAGCACATCTCTGAAACAGCCAACACTTGGCAGCAGTGTCAACAGACCCCGGCTCCAGCTAAAGCTGTGTGTTACCACGGTTATCAGTTCTGGTAGAATCTCATCTCCGTGAGTGTGTTAGGGGCACTGCACTGAGCATCTATACTGCATCCAAATCTAATACAGTGGAAGATACATAAAAATCCCCTAAGTCTACATTTAGTTGGATATTCTGTATCTATATTTAAACATTTCTCATATCATGCATGACGTGTTTAAGTGCTATTCCATAACAACAAATGGGCCTGCTCAACTCTGGAAGAAGTGAATACTACTGACCAAGGGCTAAGGAAATAATAATTAAGGCTTTAACTAAGTCATGGCACATTGCTTAGAAAATTTAACCCTGGGGACAGAAGGTGTCTACTTACAATTATCATTGCAGAATTGGCTGCTAGTAAATATTTGCACAAAATGTAATGGCCATTAGTGGTTAATTAATAAAATAATTTTAGATCTTTTATAGTGAAATCCTGTATCACTTCCAGTAGATAAACTATAGTTACATGCATCAACCTGATAGAAGGCAAGAGCAAACAGTAAATGTAGGGTTTCTTAAAACACAAGCCAACAAAATTATGTTTTCTCAATAATCACATTTTTATCAAAACTACATAAAATTTAAGATACCACATTCAAAACACTGTTTACACCTGGAGAGAGACAAAAGGAATTTGGTTGGGACGAAACATCCCGAAGGCATCAGTGTATCTGTTATATTTATGACTTTCAAAATATTTTGCAGGAAATGTCACAAAATATGAAGCTGATTTCTAATTGGGCTTCAGGGATAGGAATCTTGAAATATTTTGATTATAAAAAGATCTGTAATAAACATAATTTATTGGCTCATGAAATGATATTTCCAACATTTGGCTGGAAACTACCCATCCAATTTACAGATTCTTTTTGTTTTAATCTCCTTCTGTAGGCTTTGCTTTCATACTGGCTTTGATTGTTGATTCAAAAGTATGATTATGTGGCCACTTAGACACAGAGGGAAAGAGCATTTCTCAGCAAACATTCATTAATTCAGTTTCATGTTGGTATTGTAACTGGACAAATCTAAAAAACTTGCTGACATGTAGAACGAAGCCTCTCTCAATCTTCTCCGTCAGTCACAACAGAAAGAAGATAAAATGACACTGATTGAATTATACCGACCTCAACTAAACCTTGGATCTTGAAGTGACATTAACACCACCAAAACCTCAGGCCTCAAGACTCAATAATGCTAAAATCTAGGGCAAACCCAGGCCTTGTCCAGGAGGTAGAATGGGGAGATGGAATGCTACATAAATGGCCACCAAATATCCAGAGGACCTGAAGTGCTTCAAGTTCTTGAACACGCTGGGCCCTCAGTTAGTGTTCTGAGCACAGTTCCTGAGCCAACAGTGTGAGTATCATCTGAAAATGTGTTAGATCTCAAATGATAAACCAGACTTTTGGTGTCAGAAAGTCAAGCCCCTGCGATCTGACCTTCAAAAACCTTCCAGTTGATCTAGCTGTGGACTGAAGGTAGAGAATTCTTCTTTTGTGCATTTTTCCCATAAATGTTTGATGTTTTGAGCATTTCACTTGACTGTATCTAATAGTATTGTTATAGAAATGGGTTTTCATTCCACATATTTATGTAGTGATGCACACTATGTCTACTGTATTTTCATAAGGACATAGAGTTCTTAACCGGTAAATTTGACTCTACCCTCAGCTCACACATACAGTGCCTTTAAAAACTGTCCTATAAAATGCCACCATGTGCTATACCAATAATACAAATCTGTCATTTGTCTATATATTTTAATTTTCTTGTTTTTTTTTAACTTTTAAACTCTTCAGTCATGTTTTGTGAACAGTTTAGATTATTTTTCATTGTTCTGTAATGGAAAAAGTTAATTCTGATGAAGTCAAATTTATCTTTTAAAATATATTTTATTACTCATGCTATTTTGTAAGTAGGTCAAATTCCATTCCCAAGTCCAAATTTATTGCAATTTATGCTTATGTTTTTTAATGGCAGTTTTTCCTGGTTTTAAGTTTCATATTTAGGTCATCATTTTGAGGCAATTATTATACACTGTGGGTGGTAAAATTGCAATTTATTCTTTGGCTTGTAAAAATGCAATTGCCTCAGAATCAATTGTTAAGAAACTGTTTTATTCATATCAAACATTCTTATTATTTTTAAAGAAAATTAACTGAACAAAGGCATTTGATTTAATTTGTGTATTATCAATTCTATTTCATTGTTCTACATGTTATCCTTCTGTTATGCCACGATGTTTGGATTACTGTCCTTTTATAGTGACTTTTGAAATTGGAAAGTATGAATCTAATACCATTGTTCTTTTTCAATGTTATTTTAGCTATTTGGAATCCATAAAAATGTGACATTAATTTGAGGATTGGCTTTAGATTTTCTACAAAACATATTGCTGTGATTTTGACAGGAAGTGTGTTTTTTCCCCATCAGTCACTTTAGAGAATGCTTACACTTTAATAAGACTACCAGCCCATTGATGTGGCATGTTTTTCATCAGCAATATATTTTGTTGTATTTTTAACCCAATAATTTATATGTAAGTAAAATTGAAATATTCACTGCATGTAATAAATATTCACATTTAATAAAATTTATTACTTCAGTATGGGCTTTTAGAAATTTCATTAGTACCCAAACATGTGTTACAAACTAATTAATGTTTTCTGTTTATTTGGCTTTGTTGTGTTCTAATTTCTTCCAAACTACATTGTCTTTTGTCATGGAAATATGGCTACATTACATGTATCCATCTATGTAAGTGGAAATCTTTGGTAAGTGGGTCACACTAAAAATTTATTCATGATAATGAAGTATCCTATTGCTTTTGTAGATATAATAACAACCTCACTCTATTGCTCCTTAGTCACTATTTTGAAGGAATACATTGTAGTGTTTATTATAGTTGAAGATATTATCAACTAATGGCATGCAATTGATTTTATGCCACTATTTTTCATACATACACATATTTTAAATAAATTTATGTAAAGTTAAAAAGAATAAAGTATTTAATATTGGCTCCCTCCAGATAGAGTAAACGTTACTGAACTTACAGTATACTGTGATACGTATTAATATAAATATATAAATATATTAATGCGATGAACCATAAAGACATGATTTGTGAGCATAATTTGTTCAAGAATCATTCTTGTGCTCCAAAGCTGTTGTATATAAAAGTGAGTTTCCCCATAAGAAATAATGGAAAAACAGATGATTTGTTCCACAACCAAAAATACTCATATTAAAAGAGATACAACATTTAATACAATAAAAAATAATAAAGATAATACAAAGTATAAAGAAAAATACAAAAATTATTCTTACCTTTGAAGCCCATTTGTGGCAGAACAACTCACTTGCAATCCAGGGTTTAACACTATGATAAACTGTAATTATTTTTACTAGTAATTTTCTTTCCTTCTAAACATCATCATATATTCGTGTTATTTTACTTGTATTGATTGGCAAACATAAATTCATCTTCACTTTTATTTTTGACAGGTATATGGAAATATTGTCTTATTATTATGAAAATAATAATAATAATAATAACCCCCCAGATTTTATGGTATTGTTTCTCCAATATAATTCCCAATACTTTTATACATTTTATGACATTGTACAAAAAAGAGTAAACATAGAGGTCATAATACTAGATTTTCTTAGAGAAATCTACTGGAGCAGTTGGTTTCAGCATGCATCAAGTTGTAGCACATGTTGTGAATATGAAGAAGAACATTTCATTGTGGCTAAGCAATGATGCATACAATGAAGCTTATCATTAATGTTTTCCTCAAGGAGGTGTAGAATTTTGATACTTCATAAGCAGAAGAGGCCCACCTAACCAGGCCTAAATGAAAAATTCTGAAGACAGAACGTGTAATGATCTTCCCAGTAACCAACATTCTACACATATTGTCACAAATTATTGCTGGAGGAATTAATACTTTTTATATAATTTGTTAGTCAATAACTTGGAAGCCTGCACTTGGTTTCCTCTGAACGTTTCTCCATATTCCTTTATTTTCTTTTTGATAGTTTTTATTCCTTTTGCTGTCATAAATCATAATTATAGTCGCCTTATTTCAGTTACCACAATGTCCTCAAATTTTATTCCTGTCATTCCATGCATTTGACTCTTTTAGAGGATCATATATGACATATATGTCATATTTTCTATCACCAGCTAGCAATGGAGGATTATGATGTTTCTATATCTTCATATTATGAATAATAATACAGCAAACATGAATATGCAAATTAGATCTCTCTGAGACCCTGATCGCTGTCCTTTGGATGGATATCAAAATGTGGTATTTCAAAGTTTAATTTTTTTAAAGTAATTCAACAATGTTTTCCATTGTCCTTCCACCATTCTTGATTTCTAACAGTCCAAAAGGGTTCTAGCATTCTTCTGTACAACAGAAAATGTATAGTTCTGAGCATAGTGTTGTGTTTTAAAATATTTTAAGAAAATGCATTTCTTAAGACACACACACACCAGAACCCCAGAATCTAAGGAAAGTTTTCAAAAAAATAAGCATGTTCATTATGTTTATTGTGGCAATAGCATTATGAGTATAGGCATATAATCAAACTAATCAAAACTGTAGTTAATTATACCTTAATAAAGTTTAAAGTATCATAGCTATGCCCATAACTACATTCTAAATTCTGTGAGTCCTATCTAGCAAATTTTAAAAAAATGGCAATGATCTTGGAAGTCCTTGGCAAATTATCATAAGGTATTAAAGTTTTGAGTATATGATGATCACCTAAGTGTATTTTAAAGTAAAATACAGTCAGTCATATTATAGGTGGGAGTGTGACAAAAAGATCATAAGTATTAAAGTTTAATTTGTTCTTTTTCACCAAGACAGTTACAATTTTTACAGTCTTTGAGTGAACTGTGTTATGCACAATAACTAGAGTGTTAAAATGTTCCTTTTCAGTGTCACCTTCATTTGAATGATTCCAACAAGGAATTTCAGTGTACCATGGTTACAGTCAGGTTACACTTTTCATTTTTTATCACTAAAAATAGGTTAGTGGGGCTGGGGATACAGCTCAGTGGAATAAGAGCTTGCCTAGCAAGCGCAGGGTCCTGAGTTCGATCCCCAGTAACGCAAAAAAAAAAAAATAAATAAATAAATAAATAAAAATAGGTTAGTGAATAATAACTCACGATCATCTCTAATCTTCTATGTATGTCAATACGTAAACCCTAAGTGAAATAGAACTACAACTGCAACTTAGATTGTTACACATTAAACCATATTTAAAGATTTTTTAGCGAATTTTCTCAAAAGAAGCAATAGTTTTTTTTCTCATAATGTATAGAATGAGAAACTGAGATTCTTACACATGATTTTAAATTCTATTTCCAAATAACCAGAAAAAATGTAAATTCATGAATAAATATTAAACCTAATTTTCATAACCAATTTGATGGTCATGTCAAATATAAATCCAATTACTAACAAGAGTTGGTTTGGTTATCAATGTGTTTAATGTTTTTGTTAAATTTTTCTTGGACATTTTGTTGAATTTACTAAGCACAATGGAAGTTTTTAAGTTTTACTCCTTTCTTAGGTTACTCTAAAGCTTAAAAGAATTTTTTTTTTTTTTTGCGGTACTGGGGATCGAACTCAGGACCCTGCGCTTGCTAGGCAAGCGCTTATTCCACTGAGCTATATCCCCAGCCCCGCTTAAAGGAATTGAAAACATTATTATTATACTTTCAACATATTTGAAATAATATTTTTTCTTCATATGCATCAATTATTTCACTTCACATGCTATTGTCTTTTTTCACCTTGCAATGATGAAAGCTATTTAAGTTAAACATTAAGGTATTTCACAACATATTAAGATATATTGCCTTAATGATTTCACAATATCTCATTTTGACAAGAAATCTGTAAGTTATGTTTTTATTTATTTATTTTTAATTTCAGAAAAAAGCAATGAATGCTTTGAAGATTAAGGAACATACATTTTCTTATATTACATTTGTCTTGGTTATTTTTCTCTCATTGTTGAGACAAAATTCCCAAAGCCCAAAATTCAGGAAGGAAAGGTTTATTTAGCTTACAGTCTGTGGAGGTTTCAGTCCATATTTGGCTGGTTCTGAGGCAGCGTGGCACATGGCAGAGGGCAACAGTTCATGGCAGCAGAACACAGCAAAAACAATCAGCAAAAGGGAGGAATGGCAGGCAAGCAGCCTCTTTCCTTCCCTTACATTATAAGCAGGCTACCCCCATCCAGACGGGCAGGCAGCACTCATATAATCTCCATGTTCCCCTCTTCCACAGGCTCACAATGTGTACAAAGTAAGCGCCCTGGCTTCCTGCTGAGTTACTCAGCCAAATCTCTAGACTCCCCAAGTTGACACAATATATGAACAGATACAGATGACTGTATTCTGTTGTATAACTTCTGTTAAATAAAAATTGTTAGGCTTACTGAATAAATTAATGCAAGCAGGATTATGAATTTAATTTGCCAATACAGCATTCAGTTTTATTTCAGGTGAGGGCTTTTAAAAAAGAGGTATAATAAAATTGGCAGCAACAATTAGGTCCAGCTATATTATTTTCCAATCTGGGTAACTTCATCTGATTCCTATACCATGCATGGATCCTGCAACATCTTCAAAATCATTTGTATTTATATATTTAAGCAAAATTGTCTTAGTTGCTTTTCTCTCATTGCTGAGACAAAATACCTGATACCTAAAATTAAGGAATGACAGGCTTATTTAGTTCACAGTTTGTGGAGATTCAGTCGATACTTGGCTGGCTCCAAGGCAGGGTGCCACATGACAGAGGGCCGTTGTTCATGGTGGTGGAAGATAGCAAAAGACAGCAAGAGCAAAAGGAGGAGCGGTGGCCAGCAGCCTCCTCCTCTCCCTTACATATGCAGACTATGGGCCCAGGGCGGGTGTAGCACTCACACCCATATCCCTAGCACTGGACTACGGATCAATTAAATATCTAGAAGCCCACCCATGGCTGCACGAGGATGAAGAAAGTAGAAGAAAGTGTCAGTAATTTTAAAGATAATCAATAGATATCACCCAATCTGTGAAAAAGATATAAAAACAATGAAAAAGAAATGAAGCAGAATGAAGAGACCAGTGTAACAACAATAGCAAAATATATAGCATTTATATTACAGTACTAGAGTATGAGAGGGAGAGGACAGAGTGTGATGCCAAGGGACAGGGGAATACTTAAAGAAATAATAGCTGAAAGCATCACAGAGTTAGTGAAAGACATGAGTTCACAGATCCTAGAAGCTTAGACTACTCCAAGCACTTTAATTTTTTTCTCTCTTCTCAATTGCTCTTGTACTTCACTCACATCTAAGGCAAAAGCCCATGAAAAGGAGCAGGCTTTGAGAGGTTAGAAGAAAGACCTTCTAGGCAGTAAATCTTGCTAATTGAGAATTGTTTGATCTCTAAATTTGGCAGTTTATTGCATCTGAGTCTTCTGGAGGACAGTCAGCAGCAAATAACTGTAGCATTATCTTGTCTTCAGAGACTCTGAATACGAGCTTTTGAACAAGGCCAGAAGTACCTTTGTGGTCAGCAATTTAACTGTTACATATTCTGGCCCCAAACAAGTAGATATTGATAATATTATTCTATATCTGTGCCCTGCATTGATGAATTCTTCCTGAGAAGAAATACTGGTGCTACCAGCTTTCTAGTACATGGGGCCATTATGAATTTGCCCCTCAACTTACAATCCTAACAGTTGTCCTCAGTTCCTGCTATTGTTTGGAACTTAAATATCCCCAGCCTACAGGCTGAAGAGTTGGTCCCCCGTGTGGTGCTCATGGGCAATGATGGACCTCATGGGAGTTAGGTCTTAAAAGAGGTCTTCAAATCACTAAGGTGCTCCCTGAAGGGGACTGTGGGGTCCCAGCCCCTTCTTCTCTGCTTCTTTGCTTCCAGGTCATAGGGAAAATGGCTTTGCTCTCCTTAGCTCTATCATGCTATGCTGTTTTTACCACAGGCTCAAAATTACAGGGCCAATGAACCATGGCCTGGAACTTCCAAAACTGAGCCCAAATGTCTCAGATATTTCACATAGTAATGTAAAGCTATTAAGTGAGTCACCACCTGCCCACCTACTACCATAAACATTTCTACTTTTGTGAAGTGTTCTGAGCATTTTTAGGCCTAGGACTGGATTCTTCATTATTCTTGTTATTCTTGGCTATTTTGGGTTTTTCTGATCCTATTTCTTCTCTATCAGTGATAAATTCCTTCAACATTCTGGTCAGTTAATGGTACATAATTTTTCCAAACAGAACTATTTCTGAAATTTTTAAAATTATTTTTCTTATTTTATTTATTTTTATGATTTAATATTCACTATATTCTTTATTAAATTCACGAAAATTTTTTCAAACTTCCAGTATCCACTTAAATGTACAGACAAACCTAAATAACATATGGTTTCTCTTTTATGAGAAAAAAGATATGAATATAAAATAATATAAAAGAGAGATATTAGGAAGTAGGGAGGCACATCTTTTCCAAGATGGACACATTGAGGTCAAGGAAATATAAACAAATATACTGTGTTAGGCTTATCTTTGGGTATAAACTGGACTGTCTTGATTTTATTATTAATGTGTAATAAGCTCATAGAATCCCATGTAAGTCACAGATTTGGAAAGAAAAATGATGAATGCATTCACAAAAATTGGAAGAAATGAAATCAGAAAATAGATCGAGAAAAAAAGGACACAATATTATATGGAAAAGTGTTTCAAATGAAATAACATGACATAAATGAAATCACATAATCAATATTTCTCTGAAATTTCTACTTCAAAATCATAAAATATTGAAAGATAAAATATTTCGCCCTTCGAAATAAAAATTTTGAAGAGGCACAATTCTGGCTTCCAGCAACCAAGGAAGAATGAAATTTCCCATGAGTGTGTTGAGTAACAGGAAGTGAAAAAATACTTAAGAGTACCCACTGTCATACAGACGGTTCTGCTCATCCCTGTAAAATAACAATCGCAGTGTCAAGACACAACTACAAAGATAGAAATACTTTATAAATGAACACTTTAGAATGAGATACTGACATTACATTTAGTGGCTTACTTCCTAAATAAATGTTTTCAAGTAAATTCAGCCATGTATACTCAGGCTGTGTGTTAATGCAGGAACAGGGCAGTTTAGAGGATCTAGTTCATTGAAGACTCTTAAGAACAGAGAGTTTCGTGCTACCAAAATCTGTGCAGAGAGTAATGGCTTTGGAGGACATATGTGTTGTATGATTTGTCAAATGATTCCCAAACAGTGCAATGGCTGTGTACATCCTTTCAATACAAACTTTTTGGATGCATCTTTCCTCCGCTGAGTAGAGGAACAAGGACCATAACAACCATTTTCTTTCCTTTCACTGTCTTCTTACTTCTCGTGACAGATCTTCACACATACACAGTTAAAGATTTTGTTCTATATAGAAAGTTTCCTTGTTTATCTTTACGTTATAATCACCAGCTCATTTAAAACATAAAACATCCACAGGAATTATGGGCAGGCAGACAATATTACTACTATATCAAGGTTGGTTACACTGCAATAAGTAATGAAATTAACTAGGTACAGATATCCAGTTAGATTTTGTAACATTCTCGTATTTTTCTAGACAGATTACGCTAAAAAAGTTACTGTAGAAACTAGAAATTAGAACTGGAAGGATCTAGATTCAACCTCCTGGAAGTGGATAAACAGATTTCTCAGCACCATTTTGTTAAAAAGACTGCCTTTGCTCTGGCATATGCTTTGGCAATTTTTCAAAAACAAGATGTTTGAATATGTCTAGCACTGTCTCTACATCATTTATTCTGGTCCACTGATCAGCATGTACAGCTCTGCGTGCCAGAGCTGTATTTTTGTCATCGGAGTTTTATAAAACAAGTTGACATCCAGCCTACTGCTTTGCTCTTGCTGCTCGGGATTGGTTCTGCCATTCTACATCTCCTCTGGTTCTATAAAAATTTAGACAGCATTTAATTTATATATCAATTTTGTTCATATAGCCAGTTTGACAATATTGGTTGTGCCTATCTAGGAACAGGGGATGCCTTTCTGTATTCCGGTGTTCTCTTTGCTCTGCTTCTTTGTAGTAGTGTAGTTTTTGATATAGCTTTCTTTCATCTCCTTTCTTAGGTAATCCTTATTTAATTCTTTCAAGGATAGTATGAATGAGATTGCTCTATCAGAGGGTTCACACACTAAAGCAGGAAGTGTATTCTAAGCTTTCCTTTATCTACATTTGAGAATTCTGAGTTTATTCAAAATTCTCAAATTTATACTAATTAAGGCTAAGTTCAGTGATACATAACAGGAAAAAAGTTAGAGCTAACACAGATGCACATACTCACAATGTTATTTTTTTCTCATATAAAAAAATGAAAGTAATTAGTCCAGGAAAGACATCATGATACTATTGTCATTATGAACCCAATTTCCTTCCATATTTGTACTCTGTCAGTTTTAAGACAAGGTGTTCATAGTTAACACTATTTAATTGCAAGTGACCGACACACACATATGTTCCCTCTCCCCAGCAGAAAGAGAGGAAATTGAGGTGAAAATATGCTCCTAACAGAGATTCCTATAAAGACATTTAATACTGTATCCATTGAATAACTACTGCTGGACCTACAGCAGCCACAATGTACAATTACAACATTATTTCTCTCTAGCAAAAGGGCTGGAAATTTAGTCTCTAGCTCACCATACTGACAGCCAAACAAAATTGAGCTTAATAATTAAAATTAGTGGCAAAAGCACTGCTACCATGTTATGCCAATCTCTGGTCTATTGTTCACTGAAGGCTTTAATCTTAAAACTACAAATCAGTGGTTTTCACAAACCAACAAAAGTCAACATTCACCAAGGCCCAGGGAAGCAGTAACACTATCTTATTATTAGGAAAAGAAGTACCCTTTGTATAGTAAAATCTTATTTACTAGTAATTCAGATATGTACTTAACAGTTTGCAATATTTTAGCAAGTGTTTTGTTGTAAGATGCTTTTTAAGGACGCAGGTAGTCTTCACTTAATATAATGATCTGCATTTGAAAATTCAACATTTAAGGCAGAAATATTTAACAGAAATGAAAGGAATAACTTTCCCTATCATTTTAAATATGGAAAAATAGAAGATACTATACCTTACTGAAAGCCTGAAACAATTTCCCAAATCACATCTCCATGCAATAAAACATTCACTCAGATGTTACAAAATATACTTGGTATAAAACGGTTTAAAAACTGCTTCCTGATCATCAAACAATTAATGTGGTTGTTATATTTGTTTTGTAGGGCTTAGGATATAGCTCAGTGGCACAAGCACCTGCCTGAGAAGCACAAGGTCCTGAGTTCAATTCCTGGTACAAAAAGAAATTTTGTTTTGTATGAAGAAAAATGTATATTTGTAAATTGCATATAAACATTCTGTTTATGATATTGTAAGGCCAGTAGTGAATCACAATAAATAAATTCTCTTAGAAAAGTACACAAAGAAATTTACAATAAAACAGAAATTTTCTTTAATAAACTATTTGCCATTTGAGATGAATATATCAGGCTTGAGAAAAGCTGAGAATACAGGCATACAAGAGAGTTGAATAGGCATTATTTCCTCATTCATTTCAGAAGTTGATGCTACAAATAATTTGGAGGAAGAGGCAGGAATTTCCAATAAGCTACTCAGCCCGCAATACACCCTGCAGATTCTCTGTCATTCTGGTGGTGCTGTTAAATTTTGTGAATTGAAATTCTTCAATTTGATTGTACTATTCTTGTGCTACTTTGTAAGTGGCTGTCTGTTTGTTAATATGTTTTCATTCTTTTACTTTGAAAATAAGCAGAGTGATGTTTAAAGATGATAGAAAAAATTGCAAAATGGAATTTTGCTTGCACTCCTAATTTTCACATTTATATTTTCTCTGTCTAGCAAAATAAGATGTAATAGATCTTTTTGTATTAGGAATGGTTCTTATATCATTGCCCTAACATTCAATATAAATGTTTATTTTCACATCCTGATAGTTCATCCTCCATAACACCTGTTGAAGTACCAATAATATCTGAATAGGATCTTTTTGGTATGCTATTGGCATAATTCTAAAAAATCTACATTTTATTCTAACACCCTGTTAATTTTTTCTGGAGTGTAATTGAAGATATTTCCTACATAACTTTGTTGAAAATGTGCTGCTGTGGCCTGGGATATATATCAATGGCAGAGTGGGTACACATCAATGGTAAACTGGGTATGTATCCCAGTCCACAACATATATATAGCATGCTGCAGCATATATGTAGCATGCCAGCACCCTATGCAATGAAAGAAAAGTTTATTCTGATTTAAGGGTGTAAAATGTTAATGTAATCTTATTTATTTAAAATCAAAGTTATATGAGAGCTATGTACATACTCTGGTATTTGATTGCTAGGAACCAAAGTGATCCCAACAAAACAGAGTAGCCACATTCTTCTCATGTTCACACTCTTACAACTAAATATCTCAGAGAATTAAAATAAATGAATAAATAAAGAAAACTAGAAATACCCTGAAATGTGGAAGAAGAAGCCCTGCCTCCAAATCCTGGAACATGAGAGAGGAAGCCAACATTCTCAGCTCTGTGGACCCTCTGCAGTGTAGGACCTTATGGGAAACACCTAGAGGAGAGCTGCTCTCTCAGCTCAACTCTTTAGAGTGAAGTTGTGCTGCCCAGTCTCCACACTTGCTAAGATTTTCCGGCTAGAGGCGGCGGGAAAGCTGAGGGAACATACTTGGTTGGCCCTCCCACTATATATATATATATATATATATATATATATATATATATATTTTTTTTTTTTCCTTTGGCGGTACTGGGGATCGAACTCAGGACCCTGCACTTCCTAAGCAGGCGCTTATTCCACTGAGCTATATCCCCAGCCCTAATTTTATCTTTTTTTTTGGTACTGGGAATTGAACTCAGGACCTTGTGCTTGCCAGGCAGGTGCTTGTATCGCTGAGCTATATTCCCAGCCCTGCAAGTTTCCCACTATATTTTAACAAGTGAAACACGTAGTAAATAGCTTAACTTGGAGGCCTTGTCTCATATTTGTCACAGTAATAGCAAAGTTACAACGTGAATGACAAAAACCAACAGAAATTATCACTGAGATGGATCTGTTATTTGCTCTTCCTGACAAGATTTGAAGGTAAATATCATAATACTATTTTAAAGGTAATTATGGGTTATTTTGAAAGAAATTAAGTGATGGATAATGTTGGGAAAATAACTAAAATTGTGCAAAACAAATCAACTAGGATCTGTAGAACTAAAAATCAATAGCTCGAAGGAAAACCTCAAAGGACAGGTGCACTAGCAAAGAGGAGATGTTAGAAAACAGTGAACTGAGTACATTCATGTACTTCATGTGAAACAAAGAGAGAAGATACAATAAAAAAGTAAAAGGAAATAGTTTTTTAAAATGGTTAAAAAAAAAAAGACGTAATGTTTGTATCATGAGAATTCCAGAAGGATAAAGCAAGAACGGGACTGAGAACTGTTTGAGTAATTGATGTCTGAGACTCTCTGACACTTTGTGAAAGACATAAACCTACAGATCCAAGAGTTTAGCTGTGTTCTGAGTAAGATAATTCCAAAAAGTGCACACCAAAGCCCACCATACCCTTTCTACAAAGCAAAAGTAAATCACCTTGAAAACAATTAGAAAGAAATATATTACTTGCATAGAAAGACCAACTGGTGAAAAGGGATTTTGTATGTTTTCTTTAAGCAAGAGTTTGAAGAAAAAAAAATAATTATAGGCCTAGACCATATACACATAGCAGAAAACATGTAAATGAGTTGAAATCCCACAAGGAGTATGCTATCTGATCATCATGGACTCAAACTAGGTATCAATACCACAAAGATGAGATGAAAAAATTCACAATGGGACATTGACCAGCAGCACATTTCTAAATAGTTCTTGCATCAAACAGAAAGGCTCAGAAGGTATTTTTTAAAATACATAAATCAGTGGAAATGAAAATACAATATTTCAAAATTTGTGGGATAAAACATAGTACTGGAAGCTCCAGCTAGCAAGATGAAGTAAGTATAACAAGTAAAAGCCATATATATAGTAAAGGAAATAAAATTTCCCTGCTTACAGGTGATATATTTTCTATAACCTTTCTAAAACTAGTGACTTTATCAAAGTTAAAAGGTGTAGAATCATCAAAAAAAGGGTCAGTTAAGAGCCTAGATATCAATAATGAATATGTGAAAACTGAAATTTAAAATACTACTTATAATTGTTCTTAAAAGAGACACTAATATATTAATGTATGAAAATAGGTTCAGCTTCTATATATTTAATTACAAAAGGCTGGTTAAAAATCAAACAATAATACAATACATCACTACACCTATCTTGGTCATACATGCAAAAGTCAGCATTGTAAATATATTAATACCCTACTCATTAACCTATAAGTATAATTTAATTTCACTAAAAATTTTCAACTAAGGTTTTTGCAGATACATCTAAACTTATCCTAATTTTTTTATGGAAGACCACTAGACAGAAGATTTTATAAAATAATGAAGTAGAATAAGCATTGTACCAGAAAGGCAGCCCTAGTATTTAGCTATAAAAATGAGGTCAGTTTGAAATTGCTGGAGGAACAGACATGAAGATAGATAAAAAAAATATGTAAAAAGATATGGACCCACATAAATGTTCTCGATATAATTTTAACAAAGGCACAAAGCAATTTTGCGGAGGAAATAGGGCCACTCTAAACAATGGTGGTGCTGGAACAATTGAAAATATAGAGACATGAACAGCATAAATAAACCACACAAATCTCAATTAAACAACAGGAATCTCAATTATTTACACAGGAAAGTTCAAATAAATTTTAAATACACAACCACAAAACGCTGAAAAAAGCACTAGAAAATTTTTGTTGAAGATGATCATAATTCTTGCCAAATTCTTAGAAGTGACACCCAAAGCACTGGGTGTGTACGTGTTGGGGGAGTGCTTACCTGTAAAGCAAGACAACCTTCATGGAAGACAGAAATGTTCATTATCATTTATCGGGAGTTTTCACAGCAGGTATATATCGATGTCAAGTGTCTCGCTTGTGCAATTAAGATTTGATTACTGTATTACATGAAATTTGTAGTTCAATATGTAAAAAACATGAAATAGTATAAATATAAAATAATTTAATAACTGGTTTAATTAAGTCATAGAAGAACTGAAGCAATGAAAGATGAAATCCACAGGAAAAAAGCCACAGAACTCAGCAAAATTAGTTTTTACAATGAACAAAGGTTTTTACAAGTGATGAAAATATTAAATAAATGGTTTGGCAAGTAGTGGTCAAGTATTGGTTATATATAAAAATTATAAGAATTTAAAGTTATAAGATATAAGAAATAAAATATTTATTGTTTCTGTGCTTTACATAAATATAAAATTGTTCCGGTAAAAATGAGTCTGGAATGATATAGAAGAAGGCTAAATCCTACTGAGGAAAAGTTAGAGGGAAAACAATGAATCAGTTTTGAAAATACTCAAGATTCTGATTATACATTTTCTTGGAGGCCAGAGGAAAGAGGCTGCATTTCATTAATAGAGAATGCTAGAATTCTCCCTCAAGTAGGGAAGCTTTTGTGTTGATAGTGCTGGACCACATCCAAGGAGAATCAGCCTTGCTGTTCAGGGGCTTCAATATGGGCAAAGTGTGAATTACCAATCCTCAGAGTACAGAATGGAACAGGAAATCAAATGTCAGTGGGGACCAGGAAACAATTATTGGTAACAACTGAAGAGACTTCTGTGACATATTGGCTCTACATAAGTGTGTGGGAACTTTCACAAACATGAAAATAAGAGACCTTCAAAAAAATAGGAAGAGACCTTCTTATCCTTTCCCGCTATTAGTTGCAATAGAAAATTTCAGATGTTTTCTAATTGTGAAATTTATGAAAAGAAGGTTGTGATTAGTTACTTTTATGTCTGCATTGGAGGATACAGACATACAGGACCATTTCTAGTCATCCTGAGTCTAGCTATTCTGAACTACTAAGCACACAAATACATTGAATTTTGTTTTGGAAATTGTTAATCGGTAGCTAGCTGCCCATAGAAGTATACCACAGAGAAGAAAAATAAACCCTGATCTCAGAAAGCTATACACTGAGTCTTGGTAACGAAATTTTATTTTAACAGCTATGTGGAAACTCAGGATTCATAAAAGATTGGGAAGACCATTGGAAATCTTTGCAAAAGATTACAACATACAAGAAACACATCATGACAATTGTTGAACTTGAGAAAATTTCCTACTGGAGGGATAATATTGATGATCTTTGTATGAGTATTTCTGTGGAAGAAGATAAATGTATCTTCTGATATTTTGAGATATTTCAAACCTAGCAGAAACTATTTGGAGTGTTAAAAAGCCTTACATCAATGATTGTTTTAAAGCAATTCTGACTTGGGTAAATTGTAAGAGAAAAAAATACTTGTGTTTAGTGGGAATATGTTATCAACTCAGACCTCAAGCCAGAGTCTCAGCTGAGGTCTTAACAAACATAAGCTTATGGTTAAAAAGCACAAAATATGAGGAAATAAAACACAATGAATCAGAGTTAACTGGGGAAGGAAATAAAATCCTATAGATTGAGTCACTATAAAATTGTCATAAATCTGTTGCATGTTTTTGCCCATTAGTCTGATTTTAATCTGTGAAAATGATAATTAACTTTATAAAGTCTTATAAATAAATGAATCTGATGCTGGAAAAATGACGGCAGGTAGGGGTAAGGGGAAGATGGAATTAAAACACGGTGTGTACATGACCCATTCCCTTTAATGAATATAATCATTCAGTACTACAAACATATCAGAATAAAAGTAAAAACAACATTATCTAGAACAGAAGTTATGTTACCAATACAGTATTCTGATGGACAGGCACAATGGCAAACAGTGCAGAGTGGAGTAAAGTAGATCTAAAATTTACATGGATAATCAACCTCAAGGCCTTTCTTTGGTGGACAGCAAACCTTGGCTCCTGGCTGGTACTCAGAGACTGGCTTCGATACTCAGTTGTGAAAGAGCAGCTGTAGAAGAAAGTGGGGAAAATATGAAAAGATGGGTACCTGCAGGGTCACTATGCCCTACACGACCAACAGTAGACGTCATATCAGAAAAACAGTGCCAAGTCATGTATGTATTTCAGCATTTGTCAAAGGGTGGGCATTTTAAATAAAAACCAATTGCAGAAAATAATGGAAAAGTTCAGGTGAGAATTGCCATAGCAAGTTTACCTCCCTAATAACCCCAAACTGATTCTTCAGACATTGGGCTTGAAATTTATTATTTTAGTTTGAAGCAAAATTAGTCCTTTTTTTATTGCTTTTCCAATTTCTCAGTAAGTATTTTTATATCATACTATTGTATAATTTAGTCTCCTACATTTTCCTATGAATTTCCCAAATTCACAAAAGGAATTCAGGACCAATACATCTGTAGAAGCAACAATATTTGAGAATTTTAAAAGTCAAAAGTTTCAGTTAAATGATGTTTATTACAGTATTTATAAGTATTCTAACACTCACTATTTTTCTTACTTTGAATGAACTATATCCATAGTCAAAAAATCATTTAAAATTGTAACTAATTTTCTAATAAAAGTTTAGAGCTTGAGTATACCACTGTCCTTTGTCAATATTAACTATTTTTGAAGATTGTAATAACTCCATAGATTTACATAAAGATGATTTGATTAATTTCTATTTATAATACCAAAGTTCTGTACTGCATTTTAAAATTCATTAAAATATGACAAGGTATTAAATAGAATGTACATGTTTTTATATAAAGAAAATGTTAATAACAGGCTGATAGTCTTGAATATTTTGTTAAGTGCGATGACCTCATTTGAGTGATAAATTGTTGAGATTAGTCCTCTAATTCATTATAGTCAATTCTTTTTAAAATTGTAATAGATATTCTAGTGAATTAGAGGATTAATCTAACAATCTGCCCAACAAGGTAACCTGATAGTTTGAAGCTTTCCTGAGTATAATGTAATTTTAAACCAAGAGCGATCATATCCCATGAGCAACAAATTGAGATACTGCATGTAACTTAATTTTCAATGGTAATTATATTAATGGAATAAGATTTTAAAAGCATTTCAAATCCATACATTCCTAAAAGAATGGTTCAATTTATCCTTTAACACAGGGACTAGTTTAATTTCTAGAATTCCATAGAGTGCTTGTATTTAATAAATACTTTATCAGTGATCTAGTAATCAGTCCTTCTTAATCTGTTTTTTAAAGTTACATTTTTTAAAAACTCTGTGCCATCTGCGCCAAGGCACACAGGTGTAGGTATCTTGTCAGTAAAGTGTATCTTATAAATAATCAGGAGAAATTGCTAAAGTTGATGAAGGAATGCAAATTACCAGGAAAGAGTTATGTATCAAGTTAGTATTTATTAAATTCAGCATGACATTGGTTTTGTTACGAACAAAGACACCACATAGTTTCTGACATAAGGAGGAAAAATCAGAAATTGCAATGGATCCTAAATATTACATCTTTCAGCATGCAAAATAAAATATATACATAAATATGTAGCATTATCTGGGCCATATGAGTAAGGTGTGTGTGTGTGTGTGTTCGTTTGAGTGTGTGTTTGTAGGGGAAAATGTGCAGAAGGAGGAGGAGAACTGAAATGTAAGGATGAACCAATATTTCTAAGTTACAAGGGGTTTGCATATTATTCTAATGACTCCATTAAACTTTATTACATGACTTTGTTGTTCAAAAATAGTCCTTGCAAGTAGTACCAAACAAAATTAAACATCATATTCAAAAATTATACCTCTTATTTACCTTCTGTTTTACTTAGATCTCTAAGAACTGTTCATGGGCTGGACAGTCTTCACCAATCTGTACAAGACAGCCCCACACCCAAGGATGTTGCTTATTTCCTTTACTTAGACCAGTGCTTCCTCCAGAGTATATGAAGCCAAAAAATGCTCTCACTTCCCCTACTTCATGACAGTGCGTCTTCCTCTTTACTTCTTGCTGGAGATTTATACTATAACAGATTGGAGCTCACGGTTAGTTCTCTGGAATTCAGTAAGGACCATCATTAGAGGCCTGATGTATAAAGAATTGATTTATGCCATAATCTGTAAGACACTTCTCATGACTAGGGAAGTCAAATGTGAAACCCAATTGATTTATAATGTCCAAAATAACTATGTTTAACATTTATTGATTACTTGTCATTTCCTAAACAGCATTCTTTTTTATTGATTCATTTACCCTATAATATTAATGAACATATTAAGAATAATTTTTATGACTTGACTCTGTATTTTTTCAAATAACAAAGTCATCTAGATATGACAAACTTCTTACAGTTTATATGTCACAAGCCTGAGCTTTGTATAGAGGCATGCTCTTTCTAGTGCCCCTCCAGTGGTAGCAGAATTCGACACTTGAGTGTACTACTTTTCAATTAATCTCACTGATAAACTTCCCCACTTAAAAAAGTGGAGTTAAGGTACCTGGCAAGCTGCAGGAATATTAAGAATTTTTAATTGTCTGATGGCTTCGAATCTTTGGGAAAAAAGAAATGTTAGTGATCATATTTTCCTAGATCTGAAATAGTTGAAAAAGTCCCAAGCCGTGATACCACACACCGCTGCAGAAATCACTGTCATGAGAGTGCATAAGAGCTCAAAAATCACACAACATGACTAATGGAAGCCTTTGTAACCTGACCGAGAATCTAGGTCAATGATGGTTCAAGATTGAATTTGGCAGTTTCCCCGGTTACCAGTGACAATGAAATATGCAGGCAGTGGCTGTTCCATTGCTCAGAAGAAGCCCACATATATCTCTTGAAATCTAAACTACAGATTTATCCACTGTCACTTGCAATATGCTCGTTCTGCTGATGTCTATTGTGGCAACGCATCAATGTGGCTTTCATCTCTTCTTCATCAAGAGTCCTTCTCTAGTAATAAGCAGCCAAGAAAATGCCGTGATCTGTGTCTCTCCATAGTTTGGAGCCATTAATCTGGACATGCCAACTCAGGGATAAATCAAACAAACCACATATTTCCCAGATTTCTTTGACACTTAGATCCTTCTTAACATAGTTGCACTAAGAGCTATATTAAACAAATCATTGGAGCAGGTATATTAAATACAGAATCAAGGACAACCAAAACTTTTCTTTTAATAGTCTCAAAAAATACTGCAGAAGATATTGCTTAGTTATGTGCTTTCCATAACAAGTTATTATAATAGTCATGATACGCATCTTCCTACAAATTGTTACCGTATTTTTCAACAATAATTTGCACATATATAAGGAAAAAAAGTTCGGTGCAGTGGCACATGCCTGTAATCCCAGCACTTAAGAGGCCGAAACAGGAGGATTGTTGTAGATTCAAGACCAGCCTGGGGGCTACAAAATGAGCTCAAGGCCAGCCTGAACTGCATAGCAAGACCCTGTCTCAAACAAAACAAAACATAACAAAACAAAGCAAAACAGAACAAAGCAAAACAAAGCACAGATGTTGATGGAAAACTTTAAATTCCATAAAAGTTGTTTGGTTTCTTATACCTTGTAGGTTGTAACACCAGTCTACACAGACATGTATATCTAGTCTCTGCTAATACACTGACATGTTCTATCCTCAGTAACATGTCCACAGGAAACAGTGACTAGTGAGTGATGCTATCATAACTTGGGGATCTGTGTTATCAAAATGTCAGATAAAATATCTGGCTAAAAGTTTGACATTGGAGAGAAAATCAAGCAACCCTGTTACTTAGGTGATGAAAAACTAATGGTAAAATACTGAGAATTCAAAATTGGAAGCCAAAAATCAAGGTAGGGTGAGAGAGAGACTATTACTCTTCCTCTATATTTTGGTTTTATCTGAGCCTCTGGACAGGAGAGTGGTTTCTCCCCATTCATCCACAAAATGATATGCCAAACTCAACTGGAAACACATTGAGACACTCCCAGAAATCATTTTACTATTCCCTAAATTATCCTTAATCTCTTCAACTTTGTACATAAAATTAATCATCACATCCTTTTCACTTTTTTGATGTTTCCCTATGAAGCACAAAATCTTTTAATGACATCCCATTTAACTGTTTTTTTGTTACTTATATATTCATATCATATCTGAGAAATAATTTCCTAACCTAATGTTATGAAGACTAATCCCATAATTTTCTTTATAATTTCTTTTACCTTTAATTTTTATATTTACACTTGCCATCAATTCTTACCCACATTGATAAGTACAATATTTATGCTCAAATAAGAAAAAGAAACACCATATAATGTATATACTGTGTATTAGCACAGACTGCTATCTCTCATGCTGACCTTGTCCCAAGTTGAAAATACCAAAACTGAGCACATACACTCTAGCAGTGTTGTAAAACACGACCATTGTCATCCTGTAGCAATGCATAGAACAAAGAAGAGACTGCTCTTCATTTGATTCAGTTCAAGTTCATCACAATTCCCAGCTGACGTTACCAACTGATCCACAGGTTCACATCACCAGGTGCGACAGGTACAGTACAGTCTGTCAGCATGCATTATCACTTTACCAGTCTGTCTGTGTGAAAATGAGAGCTGAAAGTAGCCTGTGAAATGGAGATTCTGTTGTGATTTCTATTCCTCTGTGCTGATAATTCTGCATTTGTCTTACAGGAGGTAAACAATTTGATGCAAAAACTGCACAAGAGTGACTTGCTCCACAGAGCAAACAGTGGCACAGGTACAAGTCATTTAAGAGAACTATGGCAGATGAATGACTGACTGGCTGGCTGATTGACAGCTTCCAGGAATTGGCAGTGTAGGTTCTGAGCATGGGACAGTGGTTCTGCTGGTGTTCTCAGTTGGATGTTTCTCCTGAATGGTCTTTGAATGTATGTCTTCCGCTTCCTTACGATCTACCTGAGCTCCTTTCTTCACCACTGAGACTCCTACAGCCTGATGTGCACAGTGAAGCCGGAGGGCTTCCCTAGGCTCACGGCTTTGGCAGTTTCTGTCCATGCTTGCAACCTCAAACAGCCGCTGCGTGGGGGAAAGGCTTGCTGCAGGGGAAAGCTGCTCAGGTCACCGCGGTCAGGAAGCAGAAAAAGCAGGTGGAAAAAGAGAGCAAGATATAGCACTGCAGGTTACACGCCGCTGACCCACCTCTTCCAATAGGGCTCACACCCCAGTAGCACATTCAGGTGCTAAACTCATGGGCAAACCACTGTCTCATATCCCCACCTCTGTGTACAGGACAGTGTGGGGGAAAATTCCAGGTCCAAACCACAACAGGGTCCAATTGTACTTATCTGGTTCTTTAATAAATGTTTTCTGTTCAAACTTACTTGAATGGCTTCTATTTTTTGCACCCAAGAACCGTGTTTAAAACACTCTCAATTTGCTCTGCTTTTAAACACTCACAGCCTGAGCTGGTAATTTGTTCTTTACTATACTTCCTTTATGCATCAATGTCCCATAACTTTGCGTTCAGTTCCTATCCCTTTCTAAATTGTTTTCTTCTGCTGTAAAGAATATTATAAGTTGATTCCTCTATATGCATCAACCCAATTCCCCCAAACTGATCCATTTCCCATATTATGAACTTCAGTATTATGTTCATTACCCTACTCTCTCAAGCAGCCAACGATCTTACTTAATACATTAAACAATTTTATACTTCTATTTTGTCTTCTCTTCTTTCCATTTCCAAGTTTAATTATACGGTCCAGCATTTAACATTGTTGGCTTGTTCCTCTGACTTATTTTTTGCCTTCTAGGAGCTCAACACAGCTAGAAAAGTATCTCAATTAGAAAGTTAATAGCACCATGAATTGAAGATCACACACCATAACAAGGCCCACCATATGGCTTGCATAATGTCCAATATTTATTTGATGAAATTACCCAAAAATATCTCACAGATTCTCTTCCAACATCAAGCATTCTTGCTGCTCCAGCAGCGTCAGCAGGTGATCTATTATATATTCATACAGCGTGCAGAAACACTTTTAAAGTCACTATCAAAACATGTTGCCTGCATCTGCAAACCTCCTAGAATTTGATCCTTCCTGATTCATCTCTGTTTTACTTGCATAAAATCTTACATTTCTACTTGGAAGGGCCTTGCTTAAAGAAAATCTAAACAAGGGAGGAGCAAGAGCAAAAAAGAAGAAGGAAAAAAAGGGAAGGGGGAAGAGAGGGAAACAGGAAACAAAGAAAGAAAGAAGGAAAACCCTGAAGAAACCCCATACATATTTCTCTTTGCATATATTATGAGATCTTCCTAACACTCTGCTTGAGAATTTTTGGTATCAAATTCATATAATGAACACAATTTAAGTGATTCACTATCTCTAGCAGAAGCAGCAACTGTTATTTGCTTCTATTTTTAATCCTCAATATTTTACCTGGAAGAGAGTTTGATCTGGAATAAATGAGTTTTTTTTTTTTTTTTTCTAAAATTCACTAGCAATTGGTTCGATGTTGCAGTAGCACTAGTGCTGTGACTAAGTGGTGGTATGAGAAAGTAAGTCCTTTCTCTCAGTAGCCCTCCCTTATTTGAGATTTGGACAGCACATGTGGCTGAGGAAGAGTGTTCTCAATAAAATGGAGTCTTCTGTGTATTCCCAGCTGTGGCAGCAGGAAGTCAGAGTGTGCCTCAACCTGCTTCGTTCTATCTTCTAGACAATCACTTCTTACCCAATCTAGGATCCCAGAAAAATCTCGGACCAATGGTAAGGGTGAAAACTATCTAGTATGAACTCATTTCATGCCTCTCTACCTACTCGAGAATTTTTATGTCCTCCAAGAGTTTTTGAGCTATTCACACCTTCTGTAACAATCCTGTAATGTATATGGTGCAGTACCTATTAATCAAATGGATGGTGGCTTAGACGTGGCTTCAGAGGAAGTCCTGTGACACGCCCATTTTGTACTTATTGACATTCTAAAAATAGAATGTACCAAAGATATAAATGTAAAGATAGCTAGATGACCTTACAGAATTACCTGTACTTGGACCTCTCTGATGTGACAAATCATAGGACTGGGATATTACAATGATAAACTTATTCTGCATCATATAGACCTACAATTTAAATACAGTTCATATATTTTCTTTGTTAAATAAAAGTGTTTCCTTATTTCTTTCTGATTATATAAAGAATTCATGTTTTAAAAAAATCCTTCCAGCAATACAGCAAAATGTAGAGGAAAGTGAAAATCACTTGAAAGTTTCAATTTTTAAATACAGCCTGCAATAAACTTTTAATAATAAATGCATTCCTAGGTACACACATATTTTAAAATTTTGTCTTTAACAGATTTTCTCTTTGTCATAAAAGGTTTAGAAATCATATTTAACAAAATTGATGATTTCTCTCTCTACCAATCTGCATGCTTGCATTTTTTGCATGCAGAAGAATGAATTTTTGTGTAAGTATTGTGTTTACCTGTACATGGAATTGGGCATATATCATATACATATTACTGCAGATTGGCTCCTCACTTAAAATTATATTGTGAAATCCTCTCAAGGCAACTGAAATACATTTAACTCATCCTTCCCAAGGCTGTGCATTTCCCTGGGCAGAATGTTATATTAACTTTGTCAACATGTTCTCTACTAATGCTTTAGCTCATTTGCAGTTTTACCCACAGCATAAATATAGCTTATTTTGGCATTTATTTTAGTAAATTTATACCATAAAAATAAGTATCAGTAAGTAAATCTTCAGATATCCTGAGTCTGACTAACAAGTCACAGAAAATGTTTAGCATAAATTTACATCAACAGTGGTGTGGTTTGAATGTGCTCTCCAAGAGGTCATGTGTTACAAACGCATATCAACCGCCTCCAGAGACTAAACCTTTGACAAGTAATTAGGATTAGGTTTTAGGTGCTTCAGGACAAAAAGAAGAGACTCAGGCTAGCACATTCATTTCTCCTCTTTGTGTGATTCTGCCTGCATGCTTTGGTGCAGTAAAAAGGCCCTCAGCAGTCCCTGGTGTGATGCTCTTTGAAGCTCTTTGACTTTCAACAACACTCCGATCCATGGAACAGTAAGTCTCCATCCTTTATAAATTACCTATTTTGTGATATTCTGTTGTAGCAACAAAAAAGATAGCTAAAAAACAGCTATATGAATTCAGGTTTTCACCAGTTATCCATACATCTGTGTTTACACTTTACCCTTAGTAGACACTTTATTTTTTATAATCTGTACAGACTCACTTTTCTTTTACCTCACAATTAAAATGTGTAATATAGTCTACAGTTTCCATGTGTGAAGCTTAGATTGTATTTAGTATTTCTCACTTTTGGTTCACTGTCTATATTTGGTGTTTGTCCTGTCTTTTCCATAAGTTGTCTATTAAAGACCCTTTGCAAACTTTTCTCTTAGGTTTTCTTTTGATTATGAGCAGAGAGGAATTCATTGTAATTTAGCTGCCATAATGAGAGGCTAACTCCTCTTCTAGTCTTATCAGGGTTTCCAGGGTTGTACACGAACCACAAACCATTTACACACACTGGAATTGTGAAATAAGTTATCTCCGATGAGATAATGTAAATCTTATGACTAAGATACATAAGTGAGATGCACTGGAAATATTTCCCATCCTAGACATTTTGGAATGTACTGTATTCATTGTATACTTTACCCTAAAGTGTATGCTTTATAGAAAAATATTTCCATATATTTATGTAAGCAATAATTTTCTTGTCATAGCTCAGAAAAGTCGCAGATATATACATAGCATTTTGTCTGGTCTTTTAAATTTTTGCAACATTTTTATGATTTTATTTTTACACTACTGTCTTAATTTATCTGAAAAATATTTTTAAATGTGGTATGAACTAAAGTTCTACATAAATTTCATTCAGATAGTCACCTGTGCCAGCAATAGGTATCAGTGAGTTGAAATATTTTCCTTTTCATTTTTCAAATTTCTTCTCTTATAGAATCTCTCTGAACTATTTCTTTGCACTTAGCTCTCCCTAAGTCTATGCTAATAGTATATTGAGATGGTTTTCTTAGATTGATATCATGTTTAGTAGGTGGCAAGGCTCAGCTCTACTGACCAGTCTTACATTTACATGAATTACCTTGTTGATACTATGTATTCATCAATATAAACTCAAAAGTTTACTTTGTTAAATGACAAGAGACTCAAGGTAATAACTGAAATTTTTAAATATGTATTGTTTATTCTGGAATTTTCATTTTATTTACAGTGAAATCTTAACTTTCCTTTATCTTTTTTGTCACTTTTTTCATTTTTATTCATTTGTAACCTACTTGTATAAAAATCGTAAGTCTAAGAACAATGATAGCAGGAGCTTCCACAGCAATAAGAATTGCTCTTCATTAAAAGAAACTTTTTGTTTTGGTTTAAATTATTAACACAAATAAACTGTATAAATGAGTGGGCTTCTTTGTGATATTTTCCTGCATGCAGATAGAGTGTTTTGATCACAGTAACTCTCTTTTCCGCTTCTTTTCCTTCCTGTCTTTAAAATCTCCTTCCCCTTTCCCTTCTTCTCTTACTTTAAGGTCACTGTCTTTTCAGTTTACACCACGAGGAGAACAGGCAATTCTTTTCTATCTATGTTTGATTTATTAATTTTTAAATTATTAAGTGTGTGGGTAAAATTCAGATACATATTGATGCATTCATTGGAGAAAATTTGTACCTGTACGTGATATATCTTGATACCTTGACTTTTTCATTTTATCATGATGTCCTCCAGTTCCATCTATTTTTGTGCACATGTCATAACATTCTTCTTTATGGCTGAGGAATACTTCATTGGGTATATGTGATGTGTGATCAATACATGTGGTGAAGGTTTAAATTTTAAAAAGACATATTGCCATTAATCCTCTCAAAATACTCCCCTTTACTCTGAACATACTTACCGCTTCATTACTGCCACTCTCTGCATCACTTCCAGAAGTCTTTCACGACTTTATTTATTTTATTTTATTTTTTTTATTTTTAAGAAAATAAAAGTACAAAAACATATTAACAAACAGACACCAATTAGCATAAATATGGTACAATCGTAACTGATCTATAGACAAGGTGACGTGGTCTCAACAGTGGTTATTGCTTTATCCATTGATAACTTCGAAGTGTAAATCTATGAACCCATATACAGACATGCAAAATTGGTCAGACAATTGATCCTCTCAACAACAGTAAAACACAAAAACCAAGAATCCAAAGGCAGAAACCAAAACAGGCAAACAACGACAACAACAACAACAACAAAAATACCCCACCAATAGTTGCTGCTTTGCATATTGATATCTTCGAAGTGTGTGTTCAGGATAACACAAACAGACATACAATATTGATCAAATAACCCGTCATCAATTATTCCTTAGCATTAAGTGATATAATACAATAGTAGAACCATGTTAGCCCTCCTACATATATGTATATTCATATATACATACATACATTTTTGTCTCTTTCTTTTCTCCTTTCCCTCGTCCCATCTGTTCTTTGTTTTTGAACAGATTTCCTTCATGTCTCTTAGTTTATATTCCCACTCTCGGGTTCTTACACCAGTGATACAATACGTTGCCTGCACATGTACCTCTGATTTATTTCACTTATGAGTATGGTGTCCAGTTGTGACCATTTGCCTACAAAGGCCCCAAATCTGTCCCCCTTTATAGCTGAATAATATTCCATTATATGAAAATGCCACAATTTTTAAATCCAGTCTTCTGTGGGTGGACACTTGGGTTGCTTCCACATTTTAGCTACTACAAATTGTGCTGCTATAAACATGGGTGCACATATATCAGAGTGATATGATGTTTTCAGATCTTCTGGGAAAATACCCAGAAGGGGAATAGCTGGTTTGAATGGAACCTCTAGCCCTAGTTTGCTGAGAAATCTCCAAACGGCTCTCCACAGTGGTTGCACCAGTCTGCATTCCCACCAGCAGTGTAATAGAGTCCCTATTTCTCCACAGCCTAACCAGCATCTGTTATTGGATGACTTTTTCATACTGGCCAGTCTTACTGGGGTGAGATGAAATCTCGATGTTGTTTTTATTTGCATTTCTCGAATGACTAAGGATGTGGAACATTTTCTCATATATTTATTTGCCATTTGTATTTCTTTGTCTGAGAATTGTGTATTCATCTCAGATGCCCATTTCTGGA
>PVLD010009316.1:0-77724 GCA_004027595.1 Dinomys branickii
GCTACAGGCCAATCTCGCTAATGAACATAGATGCAAAGATACTCAACAAAATACTGGCAAATAGATTACAGCGAATCATAAGGAAAATTATACACCACGACCAGGTAGGATTCATTCCAGGAATGCAGGGATGGTTCAATATTCGCAAATCAATTAATGTAACACACTATATTAATACAGTCAAAGACAAAAACCACATCATCATCTCAATAGATGCAGAGAAGGCTTTCGATAAAGTCCAACATACATTCATGTTAAAAACCTTAGAAAAAATAGGAATAGATTGCCTATACCTGAATCTGATCAAAGCCATCTACAACAAACCAACAGCTAACATCATGCTAAATGGACATAAACTGAAAACCTTCACTTTAAAGTCAGGAACAAGACAAGGATGTCCATTGTCACCACTCCTATTCAACATAGTTCTGAAAGCACTAGCCAGAGCAATCAGACGAGAGAAATAAAAGGAATAAGGATAGGAAAGGAAGAAGTCAAACTATCACTATTTGCAGATGACATGATACTATACATGGAGGACCCCAAAAACTGCACAAGAACACTCCCGGAATTAACTGACAAATTCGGCAGCATAGCCGGATACAAAGTCAACACCCAAAAATCAATAGCATTCCTATACATGAACAACAAACAGACTGAGAGAGAAATTGAGGAAACCATACCCTTCACAATAGCAACCAAGAAATTGAAATACTTAGGAATCAATCTAACAAAGAATGTGAAAGATTTATTCAGGGAAAACTATAGTACTCTGAAAAAGGAGATCGAAGAGGATTTCAATAAATGGAAAAACATACCCTGCTCATGGTTAGGAAGAACTAACATTGTAAAAATGGCCATACTACCAAAACTGATGTACAGATTCAATGCAATTCCCATTAAACTACAGTTAGCATACCTCACAGATCTAGAGAAAATATGCCTCAAATTCATCTGGAACCAGAAGAGACCCAGAATAGCAAAAGCAATCCTGGGCAATAAGGACAAGTCAGGTAGAATCACAATCCCTGACCTGAAATTATACTACAAAGCTACTGTAATAAAATCAACCTGGTACTGGCTCAAAAACAGACCTGAGGATCAATGGAACAGACTGGAAGATGGAACCATAATGAAAAACCCACTCAGCTACCTAATATTTGACAAAGGGGTCAACCAAACTCACTGGATAAAAGAAGGCCTGTTTAATAAATTGTGCTGGAAAAACTGGCTTGCCTCTTGCCGAAAACTGAAAATAGACCCCAGTCTATCACGATGCACCACACTCAGGTCCAAATGGATCACAGACCTCAATATTAAAACAGAAACTCTAAATCTATTGGGAGAGAAAGTAGGTAAAAATCTTGAAGACATAGGAGTAGGCAGAGAGTTCATGAACCAAAATAAATCTGCAAGGGAAACACTTCAAAGAATCAATAATTGGGACCTCATCCGACTGAAAAGTTTTTGTACATCTAAAGAAATCACCAGCAAAGTAAAAAGAAAACCCACAAATTGGGAAAAAATCCTAGCTGGCTGTCCCTCAGAGAAAGGCCTTCTATCTAGAACATAGAAAGAATTAAAAAACATGTACCTGTCCAAATTCAAAGGCCCAATCCAGAAATGGGCATCTGAGATGAATACACACTTCTGAGATAAAGAAATACAAATGGCAAATAAATATAAAAGAAAATGTTCCACATCCTTAGTCATTTGAGAAATGCAAATAAAAATAACATCGAGATTTCATCTCACCCCAGTAAGACTGGCCAGTATGAAAAAGTCATCCAATAACAGATGCTGGCGAGGCTGTGGAGAAATAGGGACTCTATTACACTGCTGGTGGGAATGCAGACTGTTGCAACCACTATGGAGAGCAGTTTGGAGATTTCTCAGTAAACTAGGTCTAGAGGTTCCATTCAAACCAGCTATTCCTCTTCTGGGTATTTTCCCAGAAGATCTGAAAACATCATATCACTCTGATATATGTGCACCCATGTTTGTAACAGCACAAGTTGTAAGAGCTAAAATGTGGAAGCATCCCAAGTGTCCATCCACAGAAGACTGGATTAAAAAATTGTGGCATTTTTATATAATGGAATATTATTCAGCTATAAAGAAAGACAGTTTTGGGGACTTTGTAGGCAAGTGGTCAAAACTGGAGTCCATACCCATAAGTGAAATAAATCAGCGGTACATGTGCAGGCAACGTATTGTATCACTAGTGTAAGAACCTGAGGGTGGGAATATAAACTAAGAGATGTGAAGGAAATCTGTTCAAAAACAAAGAACGGGGGCTGGGGATACAGCTCAGTGGACTAAGCACTTGCCTAGCAAGCGCAGCGTCCTGAGTTCGATCCCCAGTACCGCAAAAAAACAAAACAAAGAAACAAACAAAAAAAAAACAAAGAACAGATGGGACCAGGGAAAGGAGAAAAGAAAGAGACAAAAATGTACGTATGTATATATGAATATACATATATGCAGGATGGCTAACATGGTTCTACTATTGTATTATATCACTTAATGCTAAGGAATAATTGATGACGTGTTATTTGATCAGTCTTGTATGTCTGTATGTGTTATCCTGAACACACACTTCGAAGATATCAATATGCAAAGCAGCAACTATTGGTGTTTTCTTTTTTTTTTTTTTTGGTCTTTGGTTTTTTGTCTTTTGTGTTTTTCTGTTGTTGAGAGGATTAATTGTCTGACCAATTTTGCCTGTCTGTATCTGGGTTCATATATATACACTTCGAAGATATCAATAGGTAAATCAACAACCACTATTGAGTCCATGTCACCTTGTCTGTAGGTCAGTTTTGACTGTACTATTTTTTATGCTAATTTGTGTCTGTTTGTTAATATGTTTTTGTGCTTTTATTTTTTTAAAAATTAAATAAATAATTAAGTAAATAAATAAAAACAGGTTCAATATTTTTCCTTGTGGTTGTAAAATACTAGAGTCAGCTGTTGGATGCTAGCTGACACAAAGGGGTGTTTGTGAAAAATCTTTATTTTTTTAATGCAGAGTTCTCTTCTTCCCCTTCCAAGTGGGAGAGGCTGTTTAGAGCATGCAGGATTCTGAGCTTCATCCTGCATCACTGTGGATGGGTACACAGGTGGATCCGCCAGGGGGTGGCCGAGTTCCCACCTCCTGATTTAATACGGCCCATACCTGGGGATGAGGGTCTTGGAAAGTCTGGCCTGCCCACTGAATCTGTAGCTCCCACAATCTGTGGGCAAGTCTGGGGTGCAGGCCAAAGCTCTGTACATTTCCAGGCCATGCTTTGGCTGCCCAGTGTCTGCACAGCTGTATTTATTCTGAATACCACTGAGCAGATTGCAAAGGGAAGGAGGTCAAGGGGTCTATATTTTCATTAGAAGCCCTCAGTGCCCTCCCTCCCTGTAATTCCTGTTGGGCACTCCCGGATTGCACTTCTGTCCTTCCACGTAGGTCCCATGTGGCTGAACTAGTGCTCTATCCAAACCACTGCTGTTTTTCACGCCTTCAAGATTCTCCCAGCCCAGATACAGTCTCCACTTAGACTGGCCCATTTTTTATTAGATCCATTTTTAAAATAATACAGCTTTGTTAAACTTTCATAAAACAACTTTATTAAATCTGCATATCACACAATTTACAAATTTAAAATGTAAGATTCAATAGATCCCATCATATTTATATAATTTTATAATATAGCAGATTCAAGGTTTCTCTTTTTTAAATCTAGGTCTTTGATCCATTTTGATTTGATTTTAGTATAGTGTAAGGGATATGGTTCTAGATTCTTCTGCACATGAGTAACCAGTTTTCCTAGCGCCATTTGTTAAAGTGGTTATCTTTTCTCTAGTGTATGATTTTGGTTCCTTTGTCAAATGTCAGATAGCTAATGGTGCATGGATTTGTTTCTGCACCTTCATTTCTGTTTCATTTGTCAATGTGCTTACTTTTTGGCTGGTATCATGGTGTTTTTATTATTATAGCTTTGTAGTATGACTTGAAATGCAAGATTATAATCCCTGTTGCCTATTACTGTTGCTCAGGATTGCTTTGGCTATTCTGGATCTCTCCAGGTCCATAAAAACCATTTAGAAACTTTTTTTCTAGGTCTGAGAAGAATGCTTTTGGTATTCAAATTGGAATTACATTAAGCCTATATATCATGTTTGGTAATATGGCGATTTTGACTATATTGGTCCAGCGCAGGAACAAGGCTGTCTTTCCATTTTCTAAGTCCTCTTCAAATTCTTTTTCAGAGTAGTGCTATAGTTTTTGTTATAGAGTTCATTTCCTTTTTTTGGTTAATTGTTCCTTTTGTCTTGGTTAAGTTAATTCATAGACAACCTAAATTTTTTTGAAGCTACCATGAATGGGGTTTCTTTATTGATCTTGTACACTGCCACTTTGCTGAATTTATTTATCAGTTTTGAATGTCTTCTGATGGAATTTCTGGGTCCTCCGTGTAGGGGATCGTGGCATCTGTGAGTAAAGGTAGTTTGACTTCTTTTTCTATTCCTGTACCTTTTAATTCTTTCTCTTGCCTAGTTGCTCTGGCTACACTTTTACATGCTGTATTGAACAAGTGTGGTGGTAGGCACGGTGGCACTTACGTCTTAGAGCGATGACGTGGGTGTTTCCTGGGATAGGACCAAGGGAGTTACTCACGGGCACACCCTGCTCCGGATCTGCCCTTCCCATCTCCTGTTTCTTCTAGAGTCATGGTGGGGAGCAGGAGTTCTAATGAAGCTCTCCACTCCAAGCCTGGTTAAATCTGTCATTTTTGATGAATATTTGAAGCAACCTGTGACTGCAGGCTGCCTATAGCTCATCACCTTCTGAATCTCAAGAAATGTTTTGATATTATGGGAATATAGGGTGATATTGAGATGGTGAAGTGGAGGGTAGGTGAGCACTGAGAGTGAAGTAAGCAAACACTGTATTATGAAAGGATATATATGTATACACACACACACACACACACACACACACACACACATACCAAACAAAGAGGTTTGGAAATTTTCTTGAAAATATTGAGTACTCAAAAAATTTAAGAAATGTGATTTGAAAAGATTTTTTAGGTCAGAAAGCTTTCTCTGGCAAAACCTAAAAGTAAATGATCTAATGGTAAGACGGCAGAGCGGGTATCAATTAGGAAATGTATTCAAAAGGCAGAAGAAATGAGGCTGGGAGCTACAGTGGTGGCAGTGTTATTTGGAGTAAGTTTGAGAATCAAGATGATTCCGATGTTAGACTTCGGCATCTGGGTGATAAAGGACTGGTACTTGAAGGAATTCTAGAGGATGGCAAAGGTGTTACACACTGGAGGTAAGATTGTTACATCATTCTTAGTATTTATAACTTTAGCCGTTTGTTTAATAGCCCAGTAGAGATGTACTTTTTGATTAGACAAACTATGTGCCTCCTCACATATTTTTCCAAGATGGACCCTAATACTGTGTTCACATAGTGGTAGGTTTTTGTAAAATTTTCCACGTAGTATATGTTAGGCACAATTTCCTAAAAACATTATCCCTCCTGCTGTGATTTCCTTACACCCCACTGTACCTCTACCCATCTTCTTCTGTTCTTTTTTTTTTAGTTTTTGAGACAAGGTCTCCCTCTGTAGCCCAGGCTGGCCTTGAACTCATGATGATCCTCTTGCCTCAGCCTCATGAGTTCTGGGATTGCAAGCATGCTCCACTATGCCTGGCCCTAATACCCCTCTTGACAGTGGCTGGGTATATATTGGGGGTTCTGTTGAAAGGTGATAACTGCATATTCTTTTAGATTTAAGATAAAATACTTAAATGGTTTACAATCATCTCCACACTTGGATGTCTACTAGCCATTTGGTTCAAGAATAGTATCTCAGAACACTTCTATCACCCAATGTGAAAACTCAGATGACCTTAGGATCTGAATACATAGGGCCAAGTGTCCCACAAACCTGGTAACGGAAATATGTGGTCAACAGGAAAGAAGTAAAATTATAAATGTGTGGCACTACAAATTGTGCTGAAGAAAATTCTTCCATCATGCAGATGTGTAAAATAATTAAGTGAATAATTTAACTCTTACTAATTCTTTGTCAAAATGCAAATTCATTTTATGCATATTTGACAGTGCAACTACAAATAAATACGTTTTATTTTTGAAGAGCTCAATAGAAATGAAATTTATCTGAATTCTGTGTGGAGCACATGCCTCAGTTTGACCCATTCCAAGTTGATCTGAGTGAAGTCTTAAACACTTTGCGTTTCAAATATCAATAGTAAAATGATACTTGAGCTATCATGTTCTGTACATTACATTTATCTTTCTATATTTTGTATAATATTACAAACTGATTAATTATAGAGCAGCCACCAAACAAGAGAATAATGGTGGTGGGTAAGGCAGGGATAGGCTGCTTGGGGCTGGCATTTTTGATTTCTAGGTTTCGAGGTTGCTTATCTTCCAGCTAAGTCTTATTTTAGGTAAATGTTTACCTTCAGGAGAGCACAGTGAATGTTATTAGAAGGACAACACACACAGAAATTTAAAATCGAGAAATTAAGGAGCAAGCAGAGAAAGAGAAGGAGCGGGTCGTGGAGCCAATGAACAAACAGAGCACTAGGCGATGGAGACACTAATGAGAAAAGGGTATTTATCTCAGTGACAGTGTAACAGTCCAGAAGAGAAATGATTTATTAGGCTAAATACTCCAGAATGATCATAATGAGATTGCTGAAAAGTAGCCAGCAGATTTAATCCCAATAGCCAGACCACTTTCAGTGTGAAAATGCGAGCCAATGACACAAGCTCTACTTGTAGCAAGTTAAATAATGAATTTAATATGAGCAAGTGAATGCTGAAAGTCCTCATGGTGCTTCACTGTGAAAAGCACAGCACAGAGAAGTCACTAACTATGAGCTCTCGCTTTTTTACTCAAAAGTGGGACATTTGAGCATTTTTAACTGTCAATAAAAGAGGAAAGAGAAGTTACATTTATTTGAGGAGGAACATGCATTTTCTTTACATCCCTTAAAACCAGAGGACACAGGGAGTCCTTGACTACTCCTTAGTACGTCGAGTATCCTTTGTGTGAACTGAAGCCACCTTGCTTCCACACTTCTATCTTTCTAATGTAAGATTCCTCTTAGTTTCAGCACTATTCACCCATTTTCCAGGCTAAAATTGTAGAATCAACTTTTATTTCATTGTTTTGTCCAACTCCAAGGTGATTTTTCTTTGCATTGCTTGTTTCCCAGGCATCTTTTCTATACCCCGTCCCCTGCTTGCTGTACTTCTGTATGCACTGCTCATACCTTCTGCTCCCTTTTCTCCTAGATGGCAACGGAGTTTGCACACACTGGTTCACAATCTCTCCTTCTAAGTTCATCTGAGTGGAGTTTAATTTGTTCATGTCTTAATAGTTATATGTTCATGTATGTTTATGTTTGTACATTGTCCTGAAATGATCTTTATGCTGTATTTTATTTGTATATTTTACGTGAAGATTAAGCTACTTTTATTGAGAAAATACTTTGGACCATAAGCAGTTGTGCAAATGCTGCTGTATGTTCAACTTGCCATACACTTTCAGACACTTTAAAGTCTTTTGTGCTTTCTGCATCGCTTACCTTAAAAGTTAATTTAATGAAAAGTTCTTAAAATTGTACAGTAAACTCCCATAAATATATGATTATAGTCTTTCAACATTGACTTAATTGTCTCTCTGTTTCATGGCTAATGATTGTAGTTTAATTATAGAATAAGGAGATAAATATATTTTATTTAAATGTAGATGCTTTTTAAAGTTATTGATCAAGAATAGGTCTGATGTGATTAACTTGACTTTCATTTTATGATGCTCTGAGGCTTTACCCCCACTGAAAATAGAGTTATTAGAAAATACAAATTATAAAGACAAAAATAGCTGATTAAATCTTAGGTCCCCCCTGCCCTGTATTGAAAGACGACGTTAGCACTTAAAAAAAAAGAGAAAAACAAGCAGAAGCAGAGTTCAGTAAGTGGACACGTTGCTGTCATTTTAGGTTTCCCAGCAAAGTTCTGAGTTTATTTGAAATTATTTAGTGATATTATGTACTGTCTACTGCTTCTATCACCTCATATAAAAAGCACATTTCAGACAATACCTTTTTATCTAGTTTAAAACACAAAGCTCAATGTGTAAGCTTCTACTGTCACCTTTATTTATTCTTCTTAAAAACAGACTGCTTCTAGAAGAAAGAAAAACCTGCCAAAAATATCTATAGACTTGAAGAAGAAACAAAACTTTAAAAGCAAATTTTTGTAGCTCAATTATGAACTTAATAATTTAAATATCCTTTAATATACTCTTGCATATGCCCATAAATGATTCAAACTCAAAAAATAGTGTTTTCAGTGATTAATTTTTTTATCTATTTTCCAGGCCAAATAATAGACATTCTGCCTCTTTCACATAAACATAAGAAAAACCAGCCTTACAGGTTTGAATTCACTATTTCTTTATAGTAAACATAACATACTATGAAAGTAGAATAAAAGCAATAATTCAAAGGCATTGCACACAAAAATGTTTACTTTTGAAAGGCCTAAACTTGAATGTTAAAAATAAAACTGTGTATGTCAAATCTATAAGAAAATTAATGTGAGAATATTAAACATACAGAAATTATGAAACAGTTCACTTTTTACCATTTTTAAGAGTTAATTATTTATCAGGTTTTATATTTTAGTCATGATTCTTCAAAATATTAATGAACCAAGTATTACAAACTGTTTTCCTAAGTGCATAGAATGAAAGTACTAGATTAAAAAACCTACACTGTATGTGTAAGAAATTAACTGCTTAAAAATTCTTATTTGTGAACATAGAAATAAATATTTTATGTGAGACATTCAGGAATTTAATTAAACAACCATCAGCCAAGAAAAAATATGTATTGAACAAGATAATCTTTGTTTCTCAGAAATATACATAGTTCCCTTTAATTGATATACAAAGCATAACAATGAGTGAACGATAGCAAGTTTCTCTGGCTATTTTCCCCCCAGATATCTCTTGTTTTTGCATCCTAACAAAAGAAGAGGTGTGCTATTTTTTCATAAAATTACTTTAAAGTGTTATGTTCCCACTTGTTCCTGTATATGTGTTTGGAAATATATTTGTTCATTTATCATCATAATTAATTATGCATGTGTTTTGTATTTTAACACATTCTATAAATAATAGTGGTACATAACACACAAAAGTTTTCCTAAATGGTCTGACTAATGTTAATAGCTGTCACTTACTATTCATTCCTGATCATCCCCTGTTACAATGCAATGCTGAGGGCTGGGGATATAGCTCAGTGGGATAAGCGCCTGCCTAGCAAGCACAGGGTCCTGAGTTCGATCCCCAGTACCACAAAGCAAAAACAAAAACAAAAAACAATGCAGTGCTGAATCTGATAAAACAATAAGGAACATGATGTGTGTGGCTTCCTATACTTATAGTAACTGATTATCGCTGTGACAGCATCCCACCTTTTTCATATAGCTGCTAAAAGAGTTCATTTTAAATTAATTGACCTCATTATGAAATAAATTATATGACTGTGTGGTTAGGAAGCAAATCAGGTCAATATTAGACATAACTAGGGAGAAAATATTACACAGGAATTGTGTGAATAAGGGCTAGAGATGGAATTTTGCATAGAAAATAAAGGCAAGGAGATTAATGATACAGAGGATAAAGGTAATGTATTTACAGAGAGATTTCTCTTTTCTTTTTTAATAAAATGTGTCTCTTTATTTTTTAATAGTGATTCAAATTGATTAGTTATGTTAGCACAGAGCCTATGTTATTGGGAAAACTGACTGATCAGTTTCATATGGACAAAAGGACCAAAAATCCAACCTAAATTTCAAGTGCAGGATAATGGGTTGATATGTTCTTGAGATTCCATGAAAGAAATCTAGACTGTTCCCCAAATTATGGGCCTGAGTGCTCCTATGGCTTCAAAGGACAAGATAATACCAAGCTTCATTAGAAACGATATTAGAAAGGAAATAGAAAACATTTTTCTCTGCCTTTATTGAATGCACATGTGCTCTGTCCAAGAACACTATGGGTACACAGAGCTGCTACACAACACAGATTTTAAAATATTATGGGAAAAAGTAAAACAGTGAAAATGGCTGCAACATAAGTGTTGTTTTGGGAAGATCACATCTGTCATCCCCTGAAGGTCTTAGTTTTACAATTAGTATTAGGAAAAAAAACCCTGTTGATTATGTTTTAAAGCTGCAACAAACCTTTCTAGGCAAATATAAGATTATATTTATACATTCTTGAAATAATTTTTATAACTGAAAATTTAATATTATATATATTCTGAAGGATATTAGACAAATTCACGGATTCTAGCACCACATTAAATTATTGAAGAAGCTAAGATTCTTTTGGACATATATCTTTTGACTGATTCAGATCTGACTTAGTAGCAAGCCCCCCAAAATGACATCAAAACATGCTGTACCAGCTGGGACTGTGTCACACACCTGTAACCCTAGCCACTCAGGAAGGTTAAGGCAGGAGGATAGCAAGTCTCTGGCCAGCCTGGGAAACTTAATGAGGCTCTGTCACAAAATAAAGTTAAAGAGACTGGGATGTAATTCAGTGGTCAGGAGCCCCTGAGCTCAATTGCCAGTCCTGGAAAAAGCAAACAAATAATCAAACAAACAACACATTCTTTAAGAAACATCAGAAAATGGAAAATACTCTGCTTGCTAAAACTCCTTGTAATTTGAAGATCAGTTCTGCTTAAATATGCTATAGTTTCATTAAAGTTTTGCTGTTTATTGAACAATAAACAGTACATTCTTGGGAACATTGAGAAAATGATATTACAGAAGAATTGAATACCAAAATACTTTATCAGGGATGTTAATATTGTTATTGGTTTGTTACAAGTTAATCTTTTATACTTAAAACTTCATCTATAAAATCATTCTTTGATGAGAACTGATGAAATATAATGACATGTAGAGTGAAAAAGGCATAAATAGAATCACATGGAGAAAGGATAACTGATATTTTACTGACAGTCTTCATTGCCATGTATTCTCTAGCCATAATTGATTTTTCTTCGGCTTATTAAATTGGGCAATATATGCTTATCTCACAATGGAAGTGAGTTAAGGAGGTAGCAAGAAATTATATTATTGAAGCCTTTTTTGGGGAATTCTATTAGAGGTCACCTCACATCCAACTTTTAACAAACATTGGGACACCTGCTATATTTTCCAAAACTATCATGCAGCTATTTGTTTTAGGTGGTGAAGGTGTGACTTTAACTTCTTTCACATAATTAGAGAAGACTTGAGAGGCAATCTTATCTATGATAATAAGAAGAAAGATACAAACTGACTATTAAGAGATGATTAAAATGTTCAGTAAAGGTGATATTCTTGAATATTTGATGATTAGTAGAAATTTAGATTCCCAGACTTCAGCACAGTTCTAAAATCAAAAGAAAATTATATTGATTCTGTTGGAACATGCAGCAAGTGTGGCAATAAAGAAAATTCACTGCTTTTTACCATTCTGTCATTTAACCAGGTATGTGATCTGAAGCAATCAAAGAACTTTCAGATATTTTTGATGTCTAAAAGGGGGAATGTGACTTTTTTCTGGGATTAATTTTATCCTCACAAGTAGATCTCATTTCTTAAAACAATTAAACATTTCCTATTTAAGTACAATCTAAATTAAGATTGGAAACTCTATAATACATGTTGAAAAGTTTATAGCTATTTTCCACTAATTGCACAAAATCATACACTAAGTACTTCACAACCAATTTTTTTCTGTGCTGTTAAATAATTTGCAAATATACAGGGAGTACCCTATTTGCATGTGTTTAAATGTTTATTTTTCATGATGAAGGGATGACAAAAATTTTGTCTATCAAATGAATGGTTTATGGAAACATAACATGAGTCACAATATTTTTCCTCAGCTTTTAAGCATTCAAACAGTCTTAATATAGAAGACATAAATAAATCTGTGCAAATAAAACTAAAACAGAGGACTATGTTCTGAATCTTTTTAGCTTCTTACACTGACAAGATATTATTCATGCTAATCACATAACATATAAAGAAGCAGTTTTAGAAGTCTCAAACTAAAAATTTGATTTTTATGAACGATTTCCAGAACTGAATGAGCAAATAGATATTTGACTCCGTGAGTACGTACTGTTGCATTCTACAAATTTTTATGGGATCATCATTGCTATGCTGTTCACCATATAAGGAATTATTCATATACTTATCCTACTTTTTTCTATTAATATAAAAAATAAGTATTCCTCATCTGTAAGGCCTTTCCATACATAAGCCATAAATGAATTGAACCACATAATGAATTCTGAAAACTTTTGGTCCCTGGTGCTATCAGACATGCATGTAAGTGTGCACAAATTTTTATAATTTTTTAAATCAATTTAAATCCATAGCAGTTAGAAGATTCATAGAAATTTAGATTCCCAGACCATCATATATTTAGAAATAGTTAAAGAGTATTAGTTGAAAGAATACATTTACTATATTAAATGAAAGGTTGAGTTTTGGTTCCAATTTCTCTTTTTAAAGAAGTGAAGCTTTTAAAATTGCAAATGGTGTTTAAAAATATACATATGATACTACAAACAGTCTCCTACTCCTCAACATGAAGGTATATAGTTCCTTGGATGTATACTATTGTAAGAATATCCACTTGTGGTTTAAAAGTGTATTGATTGCTATAAACTCCTTCTATATCCTTCCAGTAGGAGAATTTTAAAGTACCTGATAAAATGAATAGATTCCAAATAAATGACTCAGAAATTCAGGTTGATACATGAAAAAAAATCTAATGGAGTAAAAACTGTTTTCTGACGTGTTTGTACTTTTAAAACATCATAGTGCTGAAGTACAGTGGTTAATCTTTTACCTTCTTCACAAGAAAGGGAGCCATTTTTTGTGAGTTCCAACTTGTTGGCTATTTACCAGTTTCCTATAAATCTCCGATTTTAGGAATCGAGGGAAAGAGTCCTTGGCCATGAGACTGTAGACTAGCTTCTGAGCTTCATCAAAGCACCTGACCGTTGGCTCTGCAATGTTCCTGGAGATGACGTCTCTTGTACTAAAGTCAATATTAATCTGGAAAATTAACATACTTAGATTCACTCAGTCAAATAAGGCACAGTCTACACAGACAGTAGATACACATATCATTTGAATTTTTTCCAATCACAGAGCTAATCTAATGCAAAGCAGAAGAAAGTTTATGCATTGATCTAGGATACAGAACACAGCTTTGATTTGATTGTTTTCATAGCTTGAGAGGAATGACATTGACCAGGAATAGGGATAAAGACATTTTGGTATTTAAAAAATCAAAGTGTAACAGCAAATAAAATACTTTATAATTTTGAATTTCCCAGTTAGCTTTTCTGTTTCCTCTATCACTTTTACCTGAGTGCTTAAATTGTGCTTTCCATAGGCAGAGCTATAACTAGCGTCTACTAGGTTGACTGCTCTTATTTCCACCCAGCATAGCTTTCCTTTCCATTGCCCACAACATTGCTTTTCTTTCTAATTTTTGTTGTTGTTTGACAAACTGGACTAAATAGCATCCCCTTTTCACTGACTCTCCTGCCTTCCACAGCAAGGCCCAGTAGAGATCTATTATATTGGGCTGGAGATGTAGCCCAGTGACATAAGCACCTGTCTGACAAGCACAAGATCCTGAGTTCAGTTCCTGGTACCCTCCCCCAAAAGAGATCTATTATATTGAAACCCAACATTCATCTGAAGATATGCAAAATATTCCAAATTTTCTTGTGAAGATACTTGCCTAACTCTACACATATATCAGCATGTACCTGAGAAGCAGGACATTTCCTGTCCAAGATAAATTGGAGATATATATAATGAAAAAAATCAAAAAAATTATGGAATTAAAAAAATTAATAGATGCAATATCTTATTTATCAGTCTGTTTTCTACTACTTAGTAGAGTACCTACTACATAACTCAAACATATTTGTTGAATAGAATGAAAACATCTCTTGGGGAAAATGGAAGAGGGTTAAAAATACTAGCATTTTTGAGTCTGGTTAAAAAAAAGAGACCACAAATGACCATTAATGCTGCATTAAAATAAAGTTAAATAGTAGCCAGACAGAACTATAAACAAATTTTTCTGCAGCTACTAAGTTGATATTTGTATGAGTAAAGCAAATTTTACAATTTCCTTTCATGTTCAGTGTCCAGAGTATAAAAAAGGAGTAATAGCCCCTCTCTGAAGATACTTTAAGGGTTAAATAATTAAATATTTTAATATCGCTATTTGAAGATTAAGAAAAAAAGAAAAATTTAATTGGAAATTAATCATCAGAATTCCACTATTTGATCACAAATATCTTCTTTCTTTATGGATTTCAGATACTCACTGATGCCAGAATACATCTTCATTTTATACCTTTGATCACCTTCTTGGGTCCCTCACTGAGATTCCAGTGTTGGGGACCACTACAAAGTGGCCCTGAGTAGGATTTAATATTAACCAATTGGCTTTTCATGTTTACTTGGGAGTTGTCCGAAGCTTAGGCACCTTGTCTAAAGAGGGGCAGTTGACTCACAGCAGATAAATCTCTATGGGTCACTGGTCACCGCTGAGGCCTGTAGTGGCCTGTGAACCCGTGATGGCTTAAGAACAAGGAGACTGTAGCTGAGGGTGTCTGGCTCCAACCGATTAGCCACAGGAGACTGCAGCTGCAGGCTCCACACTCCTACAATAAATACCAACCTAAAGATAAGGTAGCTCTCCTGAGTGACATAGTTTACTACTTGGGAAAATTCTCCCAAGGTCCTGAAAGATTCCCACATTATCTTGAGTCTCCTCTTTTTTGTTTGAAAACCAAATAAATACAGGCCACCCAGAAAAGGCTTTGGCTAAGCCCAGAGAATATGCTGTAAGAGTTAGTCCCTCCTGGGGCCCTAAAAGCATATTTCATTGTCTTATCATTTATTTAAACCTTCAGCTGTTCACTCGCTTGGGAGATTGTGGGCCTGATCAGCCTGCAATAATTTAGGGTTATTTAACCCAGTCTTTGATATTCCAGATAAAATTTTACAACTTCCTAAATACCTCCAAAGTTGGAATCAAGTTCCCCTTTTTCATAAAACAAGATAGTGCAAAGGAAGAGGGAAGACTTTGGGATCATTTTTAAATCTGTCCTCAATACTTGTGAACTTAGTGAACTTGAGTGAATGGTTTGATCACTTCAAAGTTTCTGCTTTCTACTGATATTTTTTAATCAGATGATATAAAATCTGAAGTGATAATCCACTCAGTCGCTTCCACAAATATTTATAAATGTCTATTATGTGACAAATACTCTACATATAGGGGAAATGACCAATAATAAAATAAATATAATTGCTTTGGATTTAAAGTTGCTCAATAAGAAGGAACCAGTAATCTAAGAATGTGGGAGAAACATATTTCAGGCAGAATAAACAGCCAGTTCAGATTCCTGATACAGAAAAAAATTGGTTTAGTTCTAAAGAGCCCTTACGCCCTGAAGACTAGAGTGTAAGGCCTGAGAAAAGAAGTCCTAGGTGACATGGGAAGGATATCAAAGTCAGATCTTGCAGTGTTTCAATATTATGAGAAGGAATTCTTGTTTTGCTACTAAAGGCAAAAAAGAAATGAAGAAATAATGTGACAGCATACAGGATAAATTCACTAAAGTGTCTCCTTTCATAGTGGGAATCAACAAGTATTGGCTATTACCAAAACATTGCAGTAATTTTTAAACATCTGCTATGGAGCCTGTTTCAGAAACCTATATTGTGTTGTGGAGCTATGAAAATATATATTGACAGTCCTTAATTTACATACCTGATTCTTTAATAGCTTCATATGTGATTTGTTTCATTTTATATCCTTTACAATAAATATAGCAACTTTGAGACCAACCAAGAGACTCTTTACTGAGAGTAGGGCCAATATGTGCTCTGTACACAGGGAAGGATCATTATTATTATAAATTACTATTGTCATCAGAATTGAACATGTGATAATGGTTCATTTCCTATGTCAAAAGTAGAAATCTGATGTTCGTGTTCATGGTTTTTGTAATGTGATTTTAATGTAAACATTTCTTTTCTTCTATGTGTACTTTGTATTTGTACCAAACTAAACGAAACCTCTCTTATTATGTTTTCCCACTTCAGAATACTTTTTTTTTTCATACCGTTACATTTGTGCTGAGAGCCATTCCTTTCCACCTGTCTTTCACAGGTCTTTTGACCTTAAGACTCTATTTAAACAATATCTTCCAGGTGGAATTTTCTTGTGGATTTTTTTAATCTTCTGATCTCTCAGAGGGTTTTGTGTTACTTAGATGGTATTTACATTTTGTGCATCTTCCTTTCATTCTTCACATAATATAGAAATGAAATATATTTCGTATAAATCAGGGAAAGAAATGGATTGTGTTTGTTCAAAGTAATTTTTAAATTTTAAAGAGAACTATTCCATTTAAACACAAGGCTAAGTAATATTATTTCTAGAATATCATCAACTTGCACTTCTCACTTACCCTTTTCAGTTTTCTAATTGGTCTGTTTTCATACCAAGGAACTGCCAGTGTCAGTCAGCACTAGCCAACTGAGGGGTAGATGGACTGTTCCCAGGAGATAATAGTTTTATGAAGATGTGTCTTGGCAATTCTGTCTAATGTCAGTGATACGATGTCACACTCATATGTTCATATCAATGTCATCATTTTTCTCCAAGTTGTCCAAGCAAGAAACAATAAGAATGTCTTGACACTCTTCTCTTTGATCTGAGTTCCGTGTGTGTGTACACATGAAATTGTGCCTTTTATCTGATAATTTCACCACACTCTTTTTCATTTTCCTATTTTTCCAGTTTTGGCTTCTATAGCTACCCTCTTTCCTTAAACTATCAAATTTACTGCTCCTCTGGTACCTCCTCTCAGAACAGCTTTTCCATCTAAATACTGTGGACAGCACCACTATATCAATTTCTCCAAAATATCACTTTTTATAATATAAAGTTTCAGCTAAAAACCCATTATTTTCTATGGAAAATGTAAACATATTAGTCTCACATTTAAGATTTTTCACAGCCTGACTTCAATGTCTTGTTTCCAAATCAACTTCAGTTTGTGTCTAGAGGTTTTAAAAAGCTTCTGTGATACAGCTTTAGTTGAATATCTTCCTCCAAAAAACCTTCCTTGATCATGGAAGAAAAGTCACTGTAATTTTCTTGACATGATATGTAATTTTAATTTAAAAATCCTGAGAAATTTAATTACAGATTTGGATAGAAAAGCCTCTATTGATATCAAATGTTTAGTTTAACAATGAGAAGATTTGCCACTGCAAAGGCAGCTTGATATTTCTTAAGATGGAATTAACCTGTCTTTTACTATCTATTTCGTCCCTATTTCTTTTAGGAATTACTTATTTTCTACATCCCTAAAGAAATTTGAACACAGTGGATATTCACTCCCCCAGGTTCTGTCCCCAGTATTTTTCTTTCTAGCATTTTTTGCTTTAATGACTCTATCTTATCTGGTGGGTCAATATTGTGAACAATGGCATCACCTCTAAAATAACCACAGGGATATTTAAAGATTATTTTAATCACAGCAGTATAATGTTCTAAAATTCAGGATTAGCACTGACATGCTGTCTTCATATGGTTACTTTTAATTAAATATATCACATTTAACTCTTAGATGATTAACAATTTTAGTCCCTTTTTTTGAAAGTGCTAGTTTATGTTTGAAAATGAATTAGTTTGTTGATAATCTTCATTGAATTTGTTCATTTGGGAATTTTTACTGAGTAGGTACTTAGCAACTGTGCAAGGATCTGAAGATATAAAGATGATTAAAATAAAAATTTGAGCAAGAAAACAGGCTTTGAAATTGCAACCCAAAGATATTATATGCTTTCTGGAGGTAATATTTTCTGAGGAAACAGATTTCAAGCTGGCCTTTGAAATTTTTGTGAATAGGAAAGACTATAAGGGACTTGTCTATGAAAGGGGGAACTGGAGGAAGCCGGTAGGCTTGGAGTGGAAGAAAGGTAAAAGTCAGAAGGGGCGTGCAGGTGCCAATTACAGGTCTTACTAAGGAATCTTTCACTTATCCTAAGGGTAGTAACAATTGTTAGTATGGCCATGGTGGCCGTATAACATTTAAACATATTTTAAAACAAACACTTCCTTCTGAGTGATGTTATACCTAAGTGTGGATACAAAGGAGAGAAATTAGGGAACTACACCACACAGCTGGACAGTTGACAATGGAATGGGAGAGGGTAGTTGCTGGGAAAGAAGAGAAAGACGTCCATTGCAAACATACTCAGTGAGTAAACTGAATGGAGTTTATAACCAAATAGTTACAAGCAGGGCAGAGGGAGAAAATTTTAAAGAGTGTTTGGATTTTGGAAATATTTTGGCAAGTGATAGAAGGTACCGATGGATTAGATATGCTGTATTAAAAAAAGAGAAGAATCAAGAGATGACTACTAAAAATCAAGCCACAACTTTGGCAGAAGGGAGTTGCTATAAACCGAGACAGAGAAGATTGGGTAGAAGAATTTTGAATAGAAAAATAAATCTCAGCTTAGATTTTTTTTAAAGCTTGAGGTAGCTTTTTAAAACCATAAGACTGGAAGTGATCCCCGGGTGAGTGGGTGTGAACGGAAGATAAACTAGGATTGTCTCCACTCCTTGTTGTGTAGGATGGGTCTTGATTTGGGTCAGCAAATGAAGTTATTAAATTGTTAAAAAGAAATTGTTAAAGAGTATAAGTAAGGGAGAGAGGAGGAAACTGAGCCCTAGAATCCGAGTAGAGACATTTCAGGCTGGGTGTGGTGATGCATATGTATGATCTCAGCTACTCAGGAGACTGAAGCAAGGTGGTTACAAGTTCAAGACCAGCCTGAGTTATTTAGCAAGATCTTCTTTTTAGCAAAATCCTATGAATTCTGCTATTAGAGTCACTCCAGGGGGGATGTCTGTGAACACCCCAACTTTGTATTCATCACAAGTGTGATGTTTGATTGGGTTCAGCTGGAAGGTACCTGGATAAATTTATACTTCAAACAGTCAAAAAATGAGATTTTTGAACTTGAAATGTATTGACACTGGGTACCCCTGAGAAGTGGCGCTCTGGAAGGGCACATGTTCCAACTGCATGATCTAAGGCGTGCCTGAATCGCTTAGGGGCTACGGCGATGCCTGGACTTTGTTGACCATCTAGAACTATTAGATCCTCAGTATGTACTGAACATTGCATCAATTAATGAAACAAACAAGGTGATATATGCACTGATGCAGATAGTTTATATACCTGCTGCTGGGATTAGTTACTTGTGTTTTCTTTATATTGATATTTTTAGTTTCAAGGACTTTGAGACACATAGTATTTTATTTTCTTATTTTTCAAAAGGTCATGAATTATCATAGATAACTGAGGCCTCTACAGTGCCAATCTCAGAAGACAACACAGGATTGTGATTCTTATGAGACGACAACTGAGATGTCATCACAGCCATTTAGAGGCTTTTTCATCCTGTCAGTTTCGAAAAGGGCTTGACACAGACACAGCCAACAGCGACAACACCCCACTGCATTAAAATGACTTCTTTCTGAATGATGTTCGTGGTCATTATCTAAAAAAAATTTTATTATAAAGGTCTAGAATAGCTTAACACCCATGTGGTTTTCTTAACTGAAAGTTATGCGAGTCAAATTCCTTTCTCCTACACCAGTAGAAAGTTCTTTTGGGTTTCAACAAATTATTTTTGCAGGAAGAATACATTTAAAAGTGTACCTGTTGACTCTCCTGTGATGCTAAACTGTGCTTTATATATTTTTACATAATTTGAATGAAAAGTTTTCAGTTGTGTTCCCACATCCAAATTAGATAGGCTTTCCTCATTTAGAACGTGTAGTGGAGCAGGAGACTGCCAGTATGCAAAGGATGTGTGCACGCGTAAGTAAAATGCCTTACGGAAATGGAGCAGGGAGCATCCTAGTTCTCACTCACAGGAGAGTTTAAAAATTACCATTTGAATTAAAGCCATCCATAATCACGTTTTTGGTTATCTAATTCTACTTAATCACCACTAACACTTCTAATATTACTTTATTTTTGGCATCATTAAAGGTGAATGAATATCCTGAAATATATTCTCAAAGGTGACTATTAAAGTTCTGACATCTGGAAGGAATCCCTCCTACACAAGACAGTATCTGTCTATTTTCACTGGCTTTGGTGACAGAAATAGATGACACAATTTGGGAGGCAGTACTAACACCTTAAATTGGGCAAGACAAATGAAAGGAACACAAATCAAAAGCACCTTGATTAATAAGACAAGTATCCAAAGCTTTGCAATTGTACAGAAACCAGATGCCTCCCCACTTTCTGTGGTGATACAGATGACACATAAAAATTCAGAATATATAAAGATGCTAAAAATAGATGTGAAAAAGTTATAGCTCTGCCAGAACAGGTGAAAGGGATTCAGATTGACTGGTGTCCTTCACCAACCCGGACATGGTAGCTCAAGGTTAAACAGAACAAGGACATAGGGAAGTATAGAACACCCAAGCTTATGGGTTTTGACTTGAAATCCAGAAATCATGTTTGGAAGAATGAATGATATTGTAGAATATTAAAAACATTTCTGAAACTTTCCTCCTCATGCCATATTTGAATCTAGGTGTCATAGTCTAGGAAGTTATATAAATGAGAGAGAATGTGAGAAGAAAAACAAAGCTTTTTATAGAAATGAAGATAAATTCTCTGTGACTAGATAATTTTATGCTTCTGCCTCTAGCATAAACATCAAGGTTCCCAGGCTATGTTATAAACTCTTAAAAATAAGTATATACCTAGGGAAAACACTTTGAAGTCTAAAGGCATGTACTGGAAACCTCCCTCCCCGTGGGTCCGCACGAGGTATATCTCCTTATTTTACCGTTAAAGCTCCATCTACTTTTTACTGTAATCGTTTCATAAGGTAGTGAATGCAATGATCAAGTGAGGTTTTCCATGCAAAAATACTGTCCAGGTATTATTTACAGTTACTTAAGTTCTGCTCTCTCTATAAGTACCTGATATTTCTTTCTCTTATTTAAAGAAATCCTTTTAAAATAGAATAAGCAGGAATGCAGAAATCACTGGGCCTCAGAAGGTACGCTTCATACTCTGTCACACAGGACTGAACTGTCACCCCTGTATTGCTCTTCTAGACACTGGTTAGCTCTTTCTTTGACTTATTCTCCTATTTTTTCTCACTTTTTAATTTTGTCTATTCCCATCTACACTCAAATTTCTGGTCAAAACTTCCTTTTTTTTGAGCCACATTTTCTGATCTCTTAGACTTAGATTTTTCTGTTTTATACAACTTCACCTGTATTTCCCTATCACAACACTACCAAAAATTTAGCATAATTTTCTATGGGAGTTTTTCAGTTATCTAATGCAACATAATGCTATACTTCTGTAGTTATTAACTTTTTTCCTACCTGAGACTGACTTCCTTTATGTGGGAGTTTTATTTATTTATTTTTATTTTAAAGAGAATTAAAAAAAGAAACAAAACAAAAGAACAAAAACAAGAAAAGCAAAAACCATAAGAATGATACAGGGTTTCAGAACAAAATGATAGGGATTAACAGTCATTGTTAGATTGCATATAGGTTAAGAGTAGTTACAGAGGGAAGTAAAATATCAATATGCAATCCCACATATGGGTGGTAAATAAAACAATACTGAACATCACATTAGAATTAAGACACACATTTTGAAAGGTGTCCTCTACAGATCCACTAAGAAGATATCTTCTTTATGATTATAATTTCTTCTTTATGAGTTGTGATATGCTCATAGTTAATATATTTTAGAATTAAATATTTTGCCAGGTGTGGTGGCACAAGCCTGCAATCCTAGCACTCTGAGGCTGAGGCAGGAGGATCACTGTGAGTTTGAGGCCAGCCTTTTTATCTCAGTATTAAGCCAATGCACTCTCAGTCCAAAATATTGTCTGTATTTGCTCTCATGATAAAAATTACTTAATTTCCATGGCCTTCCTTTTTCATGTGTGAGCCACTCTGCAAATCTATCATTTTACTCTCCAGGTAGACTTAATCACTCTTCTGCCATGCAAACAGTGAACTTTGAATGTGGTCTCCTGGTCATATAACCTATTGTATATTGTTCTTTGGTTTTGCAACATGTTGGTCTCTTCTACTCTGTGACTTTACTGTGGGGACAGACACTCAAAAGATCAACAAACATATTAACAGCTATATTATATTTAACATACAACTGGCAGGCTGTGCAGAATAACTTTGAAGATTGCTACTGGTATAAAATGTAATAGGCAAGCTCCCTTTAATAATTTGAATCAGAAATTATGGTAAATAACAGGAAAGAGAACAATTACGTGTATATACTTTGTTTCAAGTAAATTTTGTCATAGATAACAAACTTGTAAGGATATTCCAAGAAGACAACATGATTTACAATTTAAATAGTAGCCATAAATTTATCTTGTTAACTAAAATTAATAAAAAGTAAACTATAAAGAGTCGTAAAACTTTTATATCTTAAAGTAGACGCTACTATTTCTTTGTAGGTTGGTTATTTTTTAAAAAAAGATGTATTGGTAATAAAACTATTGTGTCAAAATTGACAATTTGCTGTGTAACTTTGAATTCAGCTGTGATCAGCAGACTACATTTGCTATTTGAAAATGTTTCATAAACAATGTTTGATACCACTATCCTTAAAAACACTGTTAATTAGATGGTTTAATAAAGAAGGAAAAACTGGTTTTCAAACTAGTATCAGAATAAATACAGTATCTTTAGGGCTGCACTGAAAGCCTTTTACGGAATGGTACATTAATTACTTTGACATATCTTAGTACACTTTCAGTTTTCCAGAATTATTTATTGATTTTTTAGATGATGACTTGGAAATGAATATTGGAATAGCTCCACAGGAGTTGAAGTTCTTTCTTCCTTCCATGGATTGAATTTCAGGCCACGCTTCAGTGTTTAAGTTAATGGTATCCCCGACTAATATATGCTGCAGTAATTAATGTCCATCTAAAACTTGCACTACTGATATGGTAATTCCACATTTGCATTCCACATTTGATGAATGCATTTGCATTTCATCTAGTCTAGCTTTTGTCCTCATAAGTACAACTATCCTCCTCATACGATGAATCCTAACTTGGTCAGAAAATATAGTGACTCTCACCTCTAAGGATACTGATTATTTGACGTTTGCGGGAAAGACGATTTTATGTGTGGAGCTTATGTGTGGTAATACTAGTTTAACTGTGCTTCCTGCTTTGCTGCTACTTAGGCATTAAATGTCTTTGCTTAAATGGTTTATTAGCAACGATCTAAAACAGTTTTAACATATAAATTTCTTAAACTTTACAGTTAACATGAAAAGAAGATAAGAGGTGTTTGGTCATTGTACTGGCTCTGGAAAATAAGTCAAGTATAAATGAGAAGTTCTACATATCAGACACCTTTCGGGGGCTGTTGTCAGAGTTATCCCATATTTCTCGCAAAGGCTCTTTCTCTTTTCTGGATTTTTAAGGCGCACAGGTGGATACCGATCCCCTGACACAGTGCTTTACACAGTTTGCTCCTTTTTCCCGTCAAGGAAATAAAAGTAAATTACCCATTCCTTTTGGAATGCAAAGCATTATTTTATCTCACACAGTAGACTTCTAAGATGTTAGAAATGGGCAACTTATATTATTGATTAGTTGGTGATTTTTCTTTACACACAGTAATTGTTTTAAATATTCAGGAATTCCTGCTAAACTCTGGTTTATAAAAGGAAACAAGCAAACCAAAAGATGTGACCTCAAAAACCCAATAGTGTTTCTAAATAGGATCTTTTCAGGTATATTTTATAGCAGTTTAATTTGATATCTAAGCACACTAATTTTCCACAGCCTGCATATGCTACAACAAACAGAAAATTAGTTGCATCTAACCCATGCATAGTAAGTGTTGAAAATATTTATGCGGTCATTGAAAGATGTAGGCGTATGATAAGGAATATCATTGGAATCTAGTGACATTTTCTACCTGAATACATGGTTATGGTGTGAAAATCTTTTACATGGATCTTACTACCCTGCTTCTAATTGGGAATAGGTTTGTTAGGGAATAAGCCTTCACTATCCTGGAGTAATTCACTCACCTCTTTAGGGGCGTCGGCTACAATGAATTCAGAATAAATCATCCTTGCTTTTGAAGCAATTTTTTCTGCACTTTCTGTTTTCTTGAAGTCTTCACAGGCAAGCCAGAACTCGACATTTTCTTCACTAAACTCTGACTTTAGAAATGTTCGGAAAGCATCAAGACCAGCTATAAAATACACAAGAAAAACTTCTGAATGTCACTTCAAGCAGTAATATGAACAAAAAAAAGAGTACAGTGAAAAATCTGAGCTTTTATTGAGTATTCAGTAGTAAATATTTATCATCTTGCTTAATATAACTTTCCTGGTTTACCTTTTAAGGTTTTAGAAAACCTTATGTCTGATCAGTAACAAATGATATACAACTATTTCTTAAATTAACTCCATTAATAAAGAAGAGCTGTATATTTATTTTCTGGATCTGAAAAATCAGAATTATGTTTGATGGTCAGGAAATCCCATGGTCTAAAAGTCCTGCTTTATTGATCTACCGCACTAAGTTTGAATCACATTGATAACATTGTACTAACTTCAGAGTATGGACATCTTTGTGGTGATGAGTTGACAAAGAAATATAACTTGATATGAAGGGACTAAACCGTGCTGGCCTGGGCTTAAAGCAAAAGAATTCATGCTGGGTTTGTTAGTCTGTAGTACATATATTGAACAAATAAAATTTTTAAACAAAGAAAGTAACCAGCAAGAATTTAGAGTGAATGCTTTTTCTCTCCTTGATTTGGTGATAGGTGATTTTAATTCTGTGAAGCAATATTGTCTTATACAAAATATCGACACCTTCCACTCTCCTTTATTACCTGTGCAGTGTTTTCCTTCTGTTTTAGGGTTCCCCTGAGCATGTGCTTCTCTGGCAGCTTTAGACTAGTGACGGCAAACAAGCCCGCTTACTTGCAATTTAACTGTTATATGTGCTTTTTAAAAAATGAATCCTACAATCGGGGCTTGTAATTTCTAATTTGTGTGATCAGGGCTATCTCACATGTCCCTCTTTCCCCAAGTGTACACTCTTATTACTTCCTCCTATAGATACTGAGATTTGTGAGCATCTCTTTAGGCTTTTCTCTGCTACACTCATCAAACTGTGTCCTTCGGCATTCCTTTTTGATATACCTACAACTCACTTGGCTAGATAATTTCTGCTAAATACTTTAGGGCTCGGTATGGTTAAGAGGGGACCTCTAGTTCGCAGGTAGACAGTTAAAATTCAGCTTCTTCTCTGTTGACTAGAGGAAGCTGGTGTGTTAAGTTTTATAGCTTGATTCTTCCGATGGTAGAATCTGTTTATCTGTGAGATGGTGCAGTATGTCACCAAGAAGGAAAATGTACATCGGAGCTGTTGCTACTCAGAAAAATTTGCCTTCCAAAACTGTAGTGGTTTTTTCCTCTGCCTGCCCAGGCGGCTGCTTTGCATGTGCTCAAGACATTTCCTCCCTGACTCCTCACTGAGGGAGAGTTAATCCTTTAAGTTTCCACCTAGGGGAGAACTTGTTTGTGGAGAATCAGAGGACAGAAAGTAATTGACCAGGGAGAAAGAAAATACAAAAGTCAGTGGACAGAAGCCTAAGTCATTTTCTATAGGTTGTTGCAGGTAAGGAGCCAAAGTGAAGTTTAATAACACAAATAGAAAAAGATTTTTTGGAGCAAGGTTAACTATCTAAACACACTGACTTAAACACAGATTTAACTTTACTATGTGAAATAATGTTGAAATAGCAAATCATTGCAAATTGTTCCAGAGATCAATTAAAATTCTCAGTAGAAATTTTGGACATTGTGGGTGTCATTAATAAGTAAACACTATATAAAAATTCAATTAACTGTACATTTCTTGCATTTAAAAATATATTCAAGAAGCATCTGTGACACAAATTTAAGTTACAAAAATCCCTTAGAAGCACCCAATTAAAAACTTCTCTGAATGTGGTCTAAACAATGATGCATTTGAGAGGTTTAAATAGAATTTATTCTAGAAATTATTTTATATAAAGAATATCTTAATAATACTGAAAGAATACTGCATTGTAGATTTATGCCTGGTAATGTTATATATGTGTGTCATTAAGGGATTATCCAGATATGTCCCAGAGAGATAGCGAGTCACAGGGCTACTCTGAACTGACCCTGCGTCCTTTCTGTCATGCAGTTCAGCACACAAAGAACAAAACAAACAATGAAACAACTAAAATTTAAACTAGTTATCTCTGTCTTGGACACAATATTTTATAGATGTACTTTCTATTATATATATATATATAATTTGAATGTTTAAAATATGCCAAATGATTTTGGTATAGTAATACTATATAAGATTAAAATCATTGTCTGAAGGCACGCTAACTACAGTGTAGAACCACTACCTCTGTTGTACCTAACAGAAGGTGTGAAATGTAACAAGTTGGCACAGACAGAGAAAGGTACACTGATGAAAGCCTGTACCCAGTACAACCAAAGTATATTCCCAAGGGGACAAAAACAGACAGTTTCATGAGCTATTAGCTGTTTAACATATTAGAAATCATGGATGCTATTAAAATTTCTCTGGTATTACAAAAGCAAAACCAAGCAGTTGTTTAGGTGAATCTCTAACTATTATTTTATTTGAATATTAAATATAAAATCCTAGGAGATAGGCAAAGAGAAGTATTTGCCCTCCTTGCCTGGTGCTGAGGTACAGAACTCCACGCTCTGCAGCCTGCCAGCTCACAACTGACAGAGATACTTTGACATGGTTCTTAGTAAACTGATCTGTCCCATTGATTATACGCATATGAAACAAGAAATAAATCATTCAAAACTTAGAAAAATGCATTTTCACATTCTTAACATTTAAAATACATCTTTAGTTGGATTCTTGGAGTTATGTGGAATAGTTTATGTTAACTCTTTAAGAATTAATCATTTAAGCAATAAATTCAGGGTATCTAAATTCATCTAATGCTATCTAATTTTATATAGGAATAAGCAGCTATAAAGAATTTATTCATATCTAGAACTTTTTTACTTTATCAATTAAAACTGGAAATATTTTTTGATTAGTATGAAAGATACTACTTTATAAATATTCTCTCCACAGTGTCATTTCTCCCCCCAGGTATGAGATGCATGGCACAAAGCAGATTATCTATAGTACAGATAGAAGTTGTGGATATCTTTGTGACTATTTTGAATATAACTGCTTCATATCAATGATTAGGACGTTTTATTTAGAACTAGGCAAAATTACCTAACTGAACCATCTTAATAAAATATATATTCCTACATAAACATATCAATATACATGTACTTGCCTTCAAATATGTTTTTGTATTCACTATGGATGAGAATAATTCAATTAAAATGTAAACTTTAAGAAACTCTGAGTTTAGCCTTCAGACCCTATAAAAAAGTGTTGCATTTAAAATTTTAACTTTTTAATACTTTACATATTGCTTTCAATTTGTACCCAAGGAAAGCAATTGTAACATGTTACATAAAGTGAAGTTAGCACAATTGGAAATTTCTCATTGCTATTTGGAATTTTTCTTTTATAGTGATACCTCAATTTGCAAACTTCATTCATTTTACAGTTTTTTGGAAATGGCTATTTCGTGTTTCTGTGGGGAAGATGGCTGTGGTTGAATTTGTCACCTGATGTGGAGTTTGCACACATAGGCAAATTTTTTCCTAAAGCTCTTGTAAACTGAATTGTTTGCAAAAAGAAGTGCTTGTGAAATGAAGTATAAACTGTATTGTAATGTGTGGAGTTTTTATAAACTTATTTTAAGCCCAAGATAATTTCATTTAGACTTTTACCCTTTAAATTAACATGGCAGTTAGGAATTTTTTGCTGCAAGTATTGATCTAATTCACACTTATGCCTATCATTTTCAGAATTTTAAAACTTACATTAAATTAATATATTTTTAAGCCTGTAATTAATTGGATCTTACCTTGATTGGCTAAAAGTGTGTCCATATTTTCAGACCACGCCATTGCTTCTGTGGTTGGTGACCTGTAGAAACAACATCTACCCTTGACAATAGCATTGTGATCTTTTTCTTCTGTACCCTATAGTAATACTTCAATTATATATATTTGTTGAAATATATCTTTAGTAAGTTTTATGTCATTAATCAAACAGCAAAGTATCTATAAATTATATATTTTCCATAGTGGGCAGATATAGCAAAATGAAGTGGAATATAATATGATATAGCAAATTATTTTTTAATGTAGCCAACAGCATTGATAGTATTTGCAAATCCCCAAATTCTAGTTAAGACATCAGAGAGATACTGGTTTTGTTGAACAATGGAGAATTTCTTCTTGATCAAGAATGTTTTTATTAATATATGCAGCATTACTCTGGTTTATTCCTGAAAACTTATGATAACAATGATGGCAGATGAACTATTTTTAAGTTTTCACAGCACACAAAGCTAACCATTTTGTAATTATGCATCCAAAAGTTCAAAATTTTTAAGGATTTCTAATATGTAGTGAGCACAGCACTTCAATGAGTATTTACTCAATTCTGAATCAGATTTTATTTCTCTTTAGGCTGGAGTAGTTCTAATTCTACACTGACTTATTTAAATCAGGACAGAGTTATATCTTTCAAACAGTCAAAAATTTATAGACTTAAGTCTTCTGAAGAAGGTGTACTTTGGGGGATGTATGTAGAAATAATAAATCAGGCTTAAGATACAAACTTTCTGAAATGCAAATATATCATACATTATTCTCCTTAATAAACAAAGATCTCGATGCAGTAAACCTTGATGCACACAAAGCATCTGCCGTCCAGAAAAAAATTGGATCATGTACCTGTCATGTGCAAAAACTAAGTTTTGCAAAAGGCTGATCAATTTAAAATTTATATTAAAGTGACAAAATGATTGAGAATACAACAGATATCAGTTCATATCTAGTCATCCGTACAAAATTTTGTATTTGGACCCTGAGGTGGCTGTTTAGATGTGGCAGTGTGTGGGGACTCCAGTACTTACTCCTTATTATAATTTGCTGCGGTTTTTATAACTTTATTAGGGCCGACTGTGTTCTCTTCTGTTGCAATATCAGTTGTATGGTATTTTCAGATAATAATGAGAGCACATTTAAGGAGAACTGTGGGACTGGGAATTTATTTTGCTATTTTTTTCATTGTTGACATATCTTATTTCAAATTTCCTTTACCAGTTATGGGCTATTAACTTTCTTTTATCCCTTAGCTTACTAAACTGTAGGGGCACAAGATTATCTAGGGAACGATTGTGAAACAGTAGCTGTTCACTGAAATGGACAGTTTCAACGATTTAGATTATTCGTTGTCCACCTTTCACAAGTGGAGGGTGAGGCTAAATCTTAGATTTAATTTTCCATTGAAAAGCTTCTGTGTACTGTGTAAGCTGTTATTTACATGTGTACATCATATTTTATACGATTCAAACATTAAGCTGTATAGAGACTTTATTAAATGGTCCCTAGAAATGACCATGTTTGCAGACTGGAGTTTAGTGGTTAGCAGAGTGTTCTAATTAAAAGCAACTCTCCCTGTGAAAGATACGCTAGTGCACAGGGTAGAGCGGAGCCTGGCCTCACTCACCACATACCCATTTTGAATGAGGATCAGCCATCCTGAGAGAACGCTGACAAATGGAATTTGTGAAGGATGCACATGTTTTCCCCCATGTATGCGAGTTTTCAGATGTCAGATGAGTAATATTCTCTAGCACTAAGAACAACGTCTGATCCAAGAAATACTTATTGAATGTAGTAACAAATGGATGACCAAACACTGAAGAGTGGCGAGGATGGAAGCTTTTGCTGGAAGAGAGGCAGGACCTTTGAAGATGCTGGAAGAGCACAGCGATAAAAAGACTGCCGGAAGGGCTGGCTAAACTGTGCGAGCTTCAGAGACCTGGGGAGCTTTGGCCGAGCTGAGAGAAGAAACGATGGTTATCTTTAGAGAGCAGCACAGCACCTTGAGGCGCTCACTGAAAACCTGGAGGTTTGTGAGCTGGGAGAGAATTGACAACATGGAACGGAGAGGGCTTTAGGGAAAGGCTTGGCCGTTAAGCTAAATGCAACAAGAATCATGAAGACCCTTTGGGGAGTAAAGAAGTCTTTGTAGAAACGTTCACATAAATAGCCATTCTCATTGTCTTCATTAATGTCGGAGAACAGCAAAACTGGAAAGAAGAAAACAACGTCTGGGAAATGGCATGTAACGAAGGCCAAAATAAAAATTAATATTTTGAGTTATAGAGATATACTAAGAGGTGATAATTTAGACATCCATAGAGAGTATTGCGGAGAACGGAACTAGAGCTACTGGGATATTATAGTACAAATTCAAGTCCACGAAATGCTACCGTCGCCGTAGCTGGGAGAGCTGCTTGGGGCTCTGGAGGGACGTGTGGTGGTGCCCAGGCTGGACACAGCTTAGCAGCCTTTACCCTCCCTTCTCACCAGGAAGTCTCCGTTTTGAAAATGTGCTTTGTTGTAATGGTAACACAGTATGTACTTTTCAGAAAATCGGTGACATGTAATTATTTTAGGGAAAATATTTCTGTATTGCCACTTAAAATTTTCAAAATTTGAATTTCTTATGTATTTATAATTCCATGGAACAATAAATTATTCATCTTTCTGAATAAACTGAATGGTATTTGCCATAGCAATAAAATGCACAAAATATATTTAATATTTACAATATATACTGTATTTTGCTAAGCGTGTCATAGACTTTACCTCATTTAGTCCTGAAAATAATAGTGGGTCTTACTCCAATATTACTAATGGGTAGAAGTTCTCAGAGATTCTACTAGCTGGTAAAACACCCTACAGACAGTATTTGGTAAAGTTAGAATCCCAACACAAATGTATTGGCTGATAACATGAACTTTTTCATTCTTCCTCACATGGCTAGGTCAGTTCATCTGTGTAATAAATACCTTTAAGGAAATTTCCCTACAACAGAGTTTTCTCACCATTCACGCAAATATTTGCTGGAAACAATAGCTGTGGTAACTGGCTACTCAATAGAAAACGTACATAGATATTCTTAAAACTTATACCTTTTCAAGCAAAAACATTTCTTAGATTGGATACGAGTGAGAAATATAGTTTTGTGTTTCAAAGAAGTAACTATAGTTTATGTCAAGAAAGAAAGCTGTTGAATAAAAATTTGAGTAAAAAAGAGCGGTTGTTTTAAAACTGTACTGTCTTGGTTAATTTTTTGCTTGATGAGTATTAATTTAAGCAAAGGACAAAGTGCTATTACTGTATTTATGGACACGGGCTGGGGATATATCTCAGTGGAATAAGTGCCTGCCTAGCAAGTGCAGCGTCCTGAGTTCGATCCCCAGTACCGCGAATAAAAAAAAAAAAAAAAAAAAAAGAGATGTATTTGTGGACCATTGCCATATTTTTTTGTCTTTTTATTTGAACTTTAGTTATAGCACTAACAGGTTTTTGTGGCTCTTCTCACGTATGTGTGCATGTGTGTGTGTGTGTTTCCTGTAAAATTCTGATGCATATTCAGAACAACTTTGTGTGTATGGTGTGCAGTGAAAATTGCTCTGTATTTGGAGCAAAAGTTGCACTTAGTGTTTCATGGAGTTTTGGCTGATTTCCTTTCTGTTTTCTTCATTAAGCGCATGCCATCAAGGCCAGCAGTGCTCATGTTATACGTCCAGAGAAGAGCCAGGCCAGATGGGAACTGTGTGAAAACTACCAGTTAACTTGCTAATTGTGCCAGCTAGAACCAGTTGTTCTGCATTAAAAAATGTGGACTCCAACAACTTAGCTGTTCACACTCAGTTAGCCGTGTGCTGGAGAATGGAAAATTCAAGCAAGGAATCCATGTGCCCAAGGAAGTGACAGCTGTTTCCTTACCCAGCATTTAATATCCATGCAACAATTTCTCAATATGTATCATCATAATAAGTAATTTTTCAAGGATCATTTATACCTTAGTTCTCTAACTCATTTCATATTTTTAAGAACATCTTAAAAAGAGAGGTGAGTGGTCTCTATAAATTTTGTAACCTTTCTTTTTGTAGAAAATAATTTACTGCAAAATGAAGCCATAAATTGTTGATGTATTTAGGAAAGAAAAGAAATCAACAGAGGAGAAATAAAATTAGGAAAAAAGACAATAATTAGCATATTTATCATTAACAAAGGAAACAAAACATCCAGAGTAACGAAGGCTCAAGTGTGTCATTTGTGCGTCTTCGGAGATAAAAATAGCTTTAAACAGTAACTCACTTCACTGGCATTTTTCTTTCCACTGTCTGACTGTCACAGATGATGGCGAGTTTCTCTCTCTGACTGATCTTCAAGCTGAAGGTAATGTGACAGCAGGAACAGTACAATTAGTATGCAAATACCTATCCCCTGGGTTACAGCCTGGCATTCTTTAAATCATTCTACTTTCCACTTTTTTTATTTTGTTGTTCAATTTTCACTGGTCAAAACACTTAAACTTCTAAGTAACAAATCATTCTTTAAATACATGTGACAGTTCTCTGAGTTTGATATAACACATATACATTCAATGTGAAACTTTAGTGGCTAAACTTCATATTCATTCACTTATAGGACAACTATTATTCACATGGTATTCAATTCTATATATAATAGTTATTTAAAATATGTGTTTAATATTCACCTTTATGTCTTTAATCTATACATGTCTTTACACATAGACTAAAAGATTATTTTGTTTACTTTTCTTTGATTTTTAGGGAAGTATGGGGGAAGGCACTATTTTTAATACATTTATAATAAACAAGTACATTGTTTAAATATTTTAAAAATTTTACTAATAGATTAAAATGTTTTAGCATAAACATTATAATTTTCTTTGAAGTACACACTTTTTATAACAAGTATAGTTCTATTTCTTTCAACTATGAAGCTCACTGAATTTAGTGTCAGCATTTCTTGGTGCAACGCTGATGTCTGACATAATAATACCTATGTATTTATCAAAATAAATACCATATATTTTACAGGTTTTTAATTACAGTCAATATTTTATAACTCCATGCATTGCCAAGCTTTTATCCTAAGCTTATTTGGGAGTAAAATAATATTGGTTTATAAGTATGACCTTCAATTTAAATTAAACACTTGAAGTTCTTGCTGATTACCAGGGTGGACAAAAAGCATTAGAATATGGTAGAAAATCTGCCTGTCCCTGAGTCAGCATGGACGTATCCTCACTTAGTTGGTTTGTAGAAGTGTCTAGCATGTGAATTACCCAGGACTAATGAAACTGATAGAAGAGCTGACTTAAAAAGTCAGTGTATCATTACGAAGGATTGTCATCAGTTGGCACTATTCATTTTGTTAATTCAAGCATCATTATGTAATGTTCGACCGTGCAAAAGTGAATCATTAAGCATATTTTGAATTTTTGTTTCGCTGAAGGGGAGAATGAGGCACTAACTGCATAATACCTCAAAAACACTACATTTTGGAAGATGAAATGTCCAAATTTAAAGATTCTCTTGGTAATTAAATACTGTCTTTAAAAATAGGTGTAGGCTTAGTTTACATGAAAACTTTAAAGGAACAATTTAAATTTTTATTTTGAGTTCAATACAATTGCAAGCATGCCCTTTCTCCTGGATCCTTCTACAAACCATAGTTAACTTGTGTTTAACATGTACTTTCCATCTCTTTCTTTTCTTTTCTTTTTTTTTTTTTTGGCGGTACTGGGGATCGAACTCAGGACCCTGCGCTTGCTAGGCAAGCGCTTATTCCACTGAGCTATATCCCCAGCCCTCCATCTCTTTCAAGCTTCTTTTCACTGATAAGAAAAACTAAGAATTACATTTTTTTTTTTTTTTTACAAATGTAGCTCCAAAATATGAGGGACAAATCTTTCTTCTTAGGCTATGTGATTATTGGTAGTGTTGACTACATCCTGATAAAAGATCACCACCTATAAACATTGTTGAGGCATTTGAATATACCCAGCTTTTAATTCAAGACTCCATTATCAGATATTCAGGCTATATTATCAGAGCTTTCGTGCAGTGAGGCAAAATGAACCATGGCTCCCAGAACATGCCTGTATCCCAAAGCTTAGAAAATGTGAATGTAACATTTTGTACGGCACAAGGGACGCTGATTGTCCTAGAGTATCCTATTGGACTCAGGGCAATTACCTGAGATCTGAGAGTGTGGCAGGAGGACTAAGGCGAGGGGGAGGATTTCTGAGGATGGAAGCGTGAACGTGAAGAGGTGCAAGGAGAGAGGCAGGAGCTGAGGAGGGCGGGTGCCCTGGAGATGCGGAAAGGGCAGGACCCATTTTCTCCTTAGAGCTTCCAGAAACAACCAGCGCTGCCGGTGCTTTGACTTAACCCCATGAGATCTATTATGGATTCTAAGCTAATAAATTTTTGTTGTGTCTAAGTCACTAGCTTGTACACTAAGTCATTACATCTTATGATATTTATATATTTTTGTTCTATTTTATGCCCATTGCTTAAGCACGTTTACAAAAGCTGGTTAAGATAATAGTGTAGAAGACCTTAGGGCCAATGTTGCCACCACGGAATCCATGGATTTTTCTGCACGTGTATAATATAATTCTATAATTTTTTTTAAAGAGTGCTTTCATGTGGAAGAGATCACAGTAGTTGGTACGAAAATGCAAATCGTTGGTCAGTTGTATGCAGCTGATAAGTTTGAAAAGTGAACATGATTATAGTGTGTGTGTCATGAACTGGAAGACCGTGAGAACAATGGTCAGTGGCAGGTTAAACATCAGGCTGTGTATATACTGCGTGTGGTTTGTATCTGCCAGATACAATAAACATGTAAGGAAAGATAGGCAGAATCAGAGGGTTTAAATTTTTTTCCTACAGAGTAAATAAATGAAATTTAGAAACAAATGATGAACCACACCCATGTAGTTTAGGGTTATCACGGGTTTGGGAACCGAACTCTTTAGTCAGTCTCCTACTTTACAAAGTAATAGTTCTCTGCACTTGAAATTTTAATAAAAATTCTAAGAAACTTAAATAATGTGAAGTGCACTGCTTTTAGCACAAGACAGAAGTAAGAGCAGGGTGGTAGTAGAGGGATGACAAGCAGGCGAGAGAGGTGAGGCGCTTGGGCAGAGCGGCGGGAGGGCCCCGGAATAGGGTTCAAACCCAATAGCCCAAGAGAATGTTTCCATTCATGATCGTGACAGTATCAAGTGAAAAGCAGAGCTGGGAAGTGAATATAAAAGAGGGTTTAGAGAAACACAGACTGTTTAGATAGTTTGACTAGCTTTCCTGCCAGAAGCCACAGCTTTTTTATAGGATAATGAGGTGGCCTTAAATCTATATAAAATAGCTCTATTAGCATAAAAACTACTTCTGTTTACTCTTGACTACGAAAAGCAGGCGGAAAAAATACAATAAGAATTTAATTCTGGTACTTCTGTAATCATTTTAATTTAATGTAACTGCTATGAAATGTTTAAGTGTTATAGCAACACAAGTTGTAACAGCTAAATCTAGGAAGCACCCTAGATGTCATTAAATGGATGGATAAATAAAGAAAATGTGGCATTTACACAGAAAGGAGTACTACTCTATCACGAAGAATGATAAACTTGAGTCATCTGTAAAATGGATGTGTCTTGAGACCATAATGAAGTGAAATAAATAAGATGCACAAACTGAAATCTCATAGGGTTTGTCTTGTATGAGAAACCCAAAATGATATAAAGAGCAAAATAAAAGACAGAAAATAGGAAACGCCACATGAGGACTATAATCATTATGTACTGGAAGCACGTACCAATAAAAATGAAATTTAAAAAAGTATTCTGAATGTATTGTATGATATCCAAGTGCACATGATTTAGGAAAAACAATTAAAATAACTGAGCACTTGAACATGGAGCATACACATCAGAAATTCTCCATGCATTATCTCTATGTGCATGGCTCTGAGTTAGCATTTTTATGTGCATCTCCCAGGTGAGAAAACTAGGACTCAAAGAGGCTTAGTGACTTGCTGAAGATTATATAACTAGAAAATGCAGCAGTACCTCTGCTGATGAACAGTTTAATTTTAAAGAGAAAAATACCCAATACAAACAATGATACAGAATTTCAAACAAGATAATAGGAAATTAACAATGGTTGTTATATTGCATATTGTTATCCTCAAAGTAGCTGCTCAGATTATAAGATACAGGCAAAGTTGATCAAACAATATAAGCACTAACTGTTCCTTTCAATGAACTAATAGAAATTAGTAGTGCAATTATCTTGGCTCTGTTAGCCCAATAATTTAAAAATTATCCGTATATGTGTGTGTGTGTGTGTGTGTGTATATATATATATATATATTTTTTTTTTTTTGCTTCTTTTCTCTTCCTTCTTTTCTCCATTCCCATCCCAGTTGTTCTTTTCTTTTGAGCAGATTCTTTCCCTTTCACAGTACCTATTGCATATTCTGCATCTTATTTACTCTATTTCTTACACAAGGTGGACATTCCAATTTCACGCATGTGAGTCAGATTTACTTCACCTCTGAGTATGGTCCCTAGTGAATCCATATACCTATAATAGTCTTGAAGTTGTTTGTCTTTGTAGCTGAGTAGTACTCATTTTTGTTTGCAAACAATTTGGTTCAAAAACAGAAGCATTGGGCAAATTTTTGTTTTTACTTGTGACCTCTGCATCCTGTGACCAAAGTGACCACTGGCAGCTTTTCCCCATGACCATGGATGTGGCCATCTTTCCCAGAACTGTGGAAGGAATTAAGTTTGTAAACAGAGGCACCACCTGGCTGGAGCCAGTTTTAGGGTGGGTCTTGCTATTCCAGAGATGCAACAAAGGAAATGGAAAAGATGAGAACGAGAGGCACAAGTAATTATTAAATGAATATTGAACAGTAACTGCTGAATGCAGAGCCACACTTACATTTAGGAGCATGAAGGGGAAGTGAACCAGGGAATAAGTTTTAGGATGATGTCAGAGAAAGTCTAAGGTTATAGAGGGTTGGGGAACCTCCTTTATGAATCCTGTTCACAGCATTTTGATAATCTGAAGTGGTGATAAAATGACATACAGAAGTTAAAAAGAAAAGCGAAAGAAATGTGGTAAAATGTTGTGGAATTTGCTAAGGTGATCAGAGTGAGAACAAGAGCAATAGGAATGAAATTAGATAAGCGGGACAGTTCTCAACACAGTTTCACTACTGATCAGTCATGTTATGTCCTTATTCAAATTCCAAAGGGGAAGAAAGGATTAATTATATTTTTACAGCTGTCTTCAGAGATTTATATAATGGGGTTATATAAGCTGTTTATTTGGGAACTAAATAATTTAAAATTTAAATTTCTTTTTATAAACAGAAGACAAGAGAAGTTATATTTTCTCAATTCTGCTTTGCCTCAAGTTATTGCTATATGAGATGCAATTTATAAAGCAATGAGCCTGATTCTTGTATGTTTCATAAATTATTTCTGAGAGCAATTCTGAAAGAGAAGTTAGAAATGTTTTCAGCGATGGCAACACCACTGAGATGTGTCTGATCTCCCAAAGGGGCTGTTTGGAAACATGATACTCATTTGGATGTGTAATTCTTAGTTAGTTGGTTGACATATCAGTCACTTTGCTTTCTGCTTGCACCTTGTGACCGTGTGTTCTAAATATACTTTCCTTGTGTTTTCTTAGGATACAAATTCAATGATACCAAGGAGATATATACCTCAATTAAAAATTCAGACACTTAAGGTTCCTGATGTATATAAAAGGTTTAGATATTTAAGGTTCCTGATGTAAATAATAAGGTCCTTTTGCTTTACAGGTTAAATAATATTTTACATTTTAATGGATTCATATACCAAAATGCACTTGTTAAAATTAAATTTGAATAGCATGATAGAAATTAGGAAAGTTGTGAGTATTACGAGGAGAAGCAATTCAGGGAGGATGAGGCAGGATGATTACAAATTCAAGGCCCCCACGGCAATTTAGCAAGATCCTGTCTCAAAATAAAATAGAAAGGATAGGGATATAATAGCTCAGTGGTAGAAGGTTTGCCTAATGTGTAAGGTTCTGGGCTCAGTCTTCAGTAACACACATGCACACACACACACATGCACACACACACACACACACACACGCACACACGCACACACACACACACACGTTAATATAGTTGAAATTCTAAAAATACCAGATTTTTTGTGGGGAAAGAATAAATAATTTATGTTTACTCCCCATTATAATATCCTTGTCATTACAATATCTGGTATCAATTGACACCTTGCAAATGTCCTCTACTACAGCTGAATAACCAAACAAAACAGATATAGTCATTTAACTGACTTTTCTTTCCTGTTTCAAATTTCTAAATTGCCATTTTGTACGCACAGCATCCATTTAACTCTTCTCCTGAGCTAACCTGGTTTTTATTTTTTTCGAGACAGGGTCTTGCTATGTAATCCAAGATAACCTTGAACTTACTATGTATCCCAGTCTGGCCTGGAAATTGCAACAGTTCTCCTGCCTCAACCTCCCAAGTGCTGAGATTACAGGTACCATGCCTGGTAAGAGCTAACTTGGCTTTATTTGCTGGTAGACAGCTTAGCATTCAAAGTGAAAAAAAGAGAAATATATATATATATATATATATATATATATATCAGCCTTGTAAAATATTAATAAAGCTAAATAATATAATTTTTAAATAATCTTTCAATTGGAATTATGTATGTACATCTTTTGCTAAATGTTGTCATTTGCAGTCTGGGCAGTAGGATTTTTATCTACCACCTGTTTATCTGTCTGTCTATCACCTATCATCTGTCTAGTTGTCTATCTGAGACACGGTCTCATTCTGCAGTGCAGGCTGGTATTGAACTCACCACGTAGTCCAGGCTGGCCTCAGAGATGCAGGCAGCCCCCGCCTTGGCCTCTGGAGTACTGTGTTTACAGGAGTGCATCCCCATAACTGGTTTGGGTGGTAGACTTCTTGACAAAATGTGCAGAGTCTCTGAGTTATAACATTTTAAAAATGTGCAAGAGGGAAAAGGTGATCAGGTTCTCCTTATATTTGAAATCATTTATCTATAAAATGAAGAAACTAGCACCAATTCAGGCTATGACCCGACTTCAGTTCATGATTACATCCAAATACATGCAAAGCACGGCATATACTGTCGTTTGCTACTTTTAACGGAATGGCTTTATTTCTTCTATTATACACTACTAGAATAAATTTCTAAGCCATGACAAATTAAACTTACTTGTTGTTTCAACTAGATGCAAATTTCAACTATGTGTAACTTGTCCTGTTCTACTTATTATCCTGGATAGCAAAGGAAACGAAAGGCAAACTGAACTCTTAGCAAGCCTATCGTCTTCCTGCTTTGACACATAGTAAGATGCTTTTCATTAGCACCAGCTGTCTCCCTTTGTACAATGAGATTTTGTTTTCACTTTTGACTTGTAAACTTACAAAATTAATTTTTCTAGAATAAAAGGAAGAAAGACAATTTAAATTTTTCATTCTGTTCCAAGTATTTGTGAAGTATCTGGCATGATACTTAGCAATATTCAATCATTTAATTTTTGACAGGCTGAATGGGCTTCTTTTAATTTGTAGATTATTGCTGAAAGGACTCTCTTTTCAACATTATAAAGAAGGCAGGAAGTCATCAAATAAGTGCACTGCCGGGAATCAGGCAACAGCAAGTCTCTCATTGAATTTATCATTGTTTGACTGCTTGAGCCTTTTAATCTTCTGGTTAGTGGTACTTAGGCTTGACTTATAGACTCACTACAGGAAATTCAGAAATGTCATACATGCATTAATTTTCAATCAATTGGTTTTTAGACAATATGCTTTCCATAGACGGATATTATCCAAGTTGTTAATAGATACCATTACAATGAATATACTCTCCCGCACAACCACCACCAAAAAAGATTTTCTCCAGTTCCCTATGGCTTGTCCAGGGAGTCCAGAATCCTTAACATGGTGGTATGTAAACCATTTCTTTAAAACACAGGTCTTTTTATTTGTCTCCTCAGACACATTGAATTTCTCATATTCCCTGATTGTACTGTATCTCTACTTGATAACCACTCCATGATGTTAATTTTCTTTTAACACATGTTTGCAGTACATGATGTTTACATTTCTCGTGTGGTGTTGGTACATATGCACGACGCATTGCACTTCCTGTTCTCATCCCCTCCCCCCGTCTTCTCTCCTCCTTTCACATCTTGATCTTGAGAAAGATTTACCTCCCTGCTTCATATAATCTGTGCCTTTGTTCTTTCTGTATATTTTGGGTTTCTCATATAAGAAAAGCTAGGCAACATTTAAACTTGTGTGTCAGATTTATTTCACTAAACATTATGGTCTTAAGTTGCATCTATTTTCTTACAAATGTCTCAAAGTTATCTTTCTTCACAGTAAAGTAGTACTCCATTGTGTATAAATATCACATTTTCTTTATCCATTTTCTGCTGATGTACATGTGCACTGCTTCCTAAATTTAGCTGATATGAATTGTGCTTCTATAAACATGGGGACACATGGATCACTGAAACATGATGTCTTGAACCCTTTGGGGAAGATATCCGGAAAGAGAGTAGCTGGGTCAAGTGGAATTTCTCGAGCTAGTTTTCTGAGAAATTTCATTCTTGTTAATGAAATTTATTTCACTTTGAATTCGCTGAAAATTTTCCATGACATAGTTTAAAAGTCGCTTCATCTTAGAAGCTGTTAGTAAAGTTTCTTGAAAGAACCCTGTCACAAATAACTTTCAATTGCCAGCACTGGGATTGTATTGATCACCTGTGTCCTACTTCAGAAATTCATATTTCTGTGTCTCATCTAGGCTGAGAATATGTCTTCTGCATCTCAAAGTATATAGCATAAACCTCTGTATCATAAGAGTGAATGCATTTAAGAAGGGTACATGAAAATAAATATGGTAGGAAGCCAGTACGTAAAAGCTTGGGGACATGTTAGGATTCAAATGGCACAAATAACAATGAGGTTTATAAGTAAAATTAATAATGATGATTGTTATTAATAAGCTATTAATAAGCTACCATTTTGTGCCAGACACAGCATACATTCTTTAGATAAAGATTTTATAAAATTCTTAATGCAATTTCTCAGACTTTTATTATACATGCGAGAAAACCTTTAAAGCAAATTAGTTCCTTTTTCCTAAAAGTCATTTAGATTAAGTGGTGGAGCAAAGATTCAACACAGGTTTCACTAATATCCCAAACCAACATTTTATTTTTGTATATAATTTAAAATGTCAACTTATGTACATCCTTTGTTCTGGTAGCTATCAGAAGTTTAAAAGAGCAGAAGTATCAAGTAGTATTCTGATGATCTATGAAATTAATGAATGTTTTCAAAGCAGACTTTCCTCTGTAAGAATAATGTAATGGACTGATTGATTCAGGAGCTTACTTTTCTATTGTTATCTGTAGGCATAGATATGGTAACAAATATTTAATTTTAAGGGAACATGAGAAAGGGGATTTTTGTAAAATTGTTAGGCAAAGTTTCAAGCTTGGTAGTGCTGTAAGTAGAAAATAGATATGATTTATTTTAAAGGAAGTGCTCTATGGTGTCAGCATAGTCTTTCTAGATGAAAGGAAAGGAAGCAGGCAGACAGGAAAGCAGAGAAGGTGGACAACAGAACCTTTTGCAAGCGCACTGTGATTTCATGTACTTCATGCTCTGTTTTGTGGGATTTTTCTCTTAACAGGTTAAGTACACACACATAGATGTCATAGATGATTTCTGATAACTTCGAAATTCATTTTGTCAACACTCCTCCCTCTTCAACATCCTATTTCCATTGATTTTTTTTCATTTAAAAAAATTTTTATTTTAAAGAGAAGAAGAGGAAAAATAGAAATAAACTAAAACAGTTTCAAATAGGCTAGGAGAAGAATATCAGTAATTAATATATTGCATATTGTTATCTTCATAATAGTTACTCAGGTACAAGATATAAGCATGAAATATTGTCCAAACAATATTAATATACATCTTTCTTATCAATGAACTAAGAGAAACTAGCTGTATAACTGTTTTAACTCTTACACACACACACACACACACACACACTGACACACACAAACAGACACACACATATATTTTTGTTTGTTTGTTTGTTTTTTAGCCTTTTCTCTTCCTTCCTTTCTTGGGAAGAAACTGTTCAAATGATTTTTTGCATTTGAAGTCCTCTGAATATAGTCCAACATAATTCAGAGTTATCTGATCTCTTTATTTGATAAAATTTCTACATTAAAAATACATGTCAAGCATTCTATGAAATAGCTACAAAGGTAGATTATATGTATTTTCCTGTGAAGGCATAAACTGGTTTCCAATATCCATAAATTTAGTTCTAAAACAAAAGTGGAAAATATTGATAAAAAATGACTTTATAAACTGTCTTTGATTTGTTTTTCTTTTAAAGAAAGGGAAACTAACCAGTAAAAACAATGGTATAAAATTTCAAAAAAAGATGATCACAATATTATATAACTATTATCTTCTATGTAGATTCGACAAATGGAAACTCAGAGAACTGCATTAAGAGTCTTTCCTCATACTTACACAACTTGTCAACTTCTGAAAGTAATGACTGCTGGATGTGGGGTTGAAGCTCAGGTCCAAATGTGTTTTCTACTCCACTTCTGTTGAGAAGTTCACTGTCTAAAAATATGGCCTAGATTAGCAAAGACGTGTAGACCCAAAGAGAGTGCTATACATGCACTTTCTATAACCACAATGTGTTTCAGGCATCATATGTTAAAGTAGCTCACTTTTCCACAGGATTGATGATATAATTTTGGGTTGTATCTTAAGCCATACGATATGCTTTATTTTACTTTCTAAAATCTTCAGTTTTACAGAAGTATAGATTCATAGGAAGATATAAAGCTACGACAGAAGTCTCATGTGCCTATCAGTCTTCCACAGTGATTTACACCTTACCTAATTACAGTACAGTGACCAAACCACCCAGTTGACATTAATAGAGGTCCTCATTCTTCCACATTTTTTCACATATCAAGGTTTATGTAATCACCATCACAATCAACACAGAGAAAAATTCCTCCACCTCAGTGATCTTCCTTGTAGTAACCCTTTCTGCTTTGTCTCCAAGCTCTGCAACCTGATAAATCATTTTCACCTTTCCACTGCATCATTCTATCATTCCAGGAGTGTTACAGAAATGGCATCATCTAGTATGTGATCTTTAGTTATTTTCAATCAGCATAACTTTTTTGAGATATAACCCCACTGTTTTGTGCTTGAATAGTCCTTTTTGTTTTATTGATGAGTAGTAGTCTATGCTCCTATTTAACTGTATACCCATTGACTGACTCTTTGATTGTTTAGAGTTTTTAATCTGTTGCAACAAATCTTCTCTGAGAATCATGTGCAGATGTTGGGGTTATAGAAGTTTTTATTTATTTGGAATAAATGTGGAGGGTTGCAATGGCAGAATCCTACACCAAATGCATGTTTGTGTGTGTATAAATATTTAAGAAACTGTCATACTATTTCCGGGGCAACTCGGTCTACCTCACATCTGCAATGTATATGAGAGCTAGTGTTTTTGCGTCCTCAGCAGCTTTTTGTTGGTGTTGATTTAACACTAATTGTCTTACAAAGAGACAGGGGTGAGGTAATCTATTTCTACCTGATCTTATTAATTACTGATCCCTTATAACTCTCATTACATGGTATCTTTTTTGCTAGCATCATGAAATATTTTGATGTGTTCTTTAGTATGTTTCTTTTTACATTTATTGAACTGGACCCATAATTTATTCTTTTTAATATATAACTTTGTGTTCTTCGTAAAGCATACTTCTATATTTGGTCTTCTGCCATTACTGTGAGACTTCTAAAGTTCTGTCTAATTTGCCTTATATGATTTTTTTTGCATCAAGTGATTTTCCAAAAATTATTATAAGAATTCATTATTTTAATATATATATATATTTATTAGTTTGATATTATTCTAAAAGTCCTAGAGGAAAGGAGGCAAATATGTTTTCAAAAGTTTATGTTTTACAAAGATGGACTCTTAAATCCAAATTTTTAAACATTGGTTAAAATAGTAAATATCTTTTAATATTATGTGCATCGTTTCATTTCTAACTTTTCAACTTCAGACTGGTAATAATTTCATGGTAGTTTTTCAAATATTTATACATTCAGTTTTAATTCTTACTTTCACTATTCTAGTTTCTGAATTTGTAAATACATCAGATCTTTCAACAGTATGTTTCACAGTCAATTTAAATTTTATATATATATCCATCCTGTGTTAACTAGAAAGCTTTTAATCAGATCATCTATAGTTTTTGAACAAGGAGCAAAGGAGAATGTATGTTGTACTGTTTATGTAGACACATCTTAAATAAGAACTTCCCATTCCTAATACTCAGAGCTTCATATACTCTGTCATGTAGCCTTTCTTAAAGTAATGAATGTCACACATACATCAGTCATAGTATGACCTGCTACCATTCACTCCCGAAGTTACAGTATAACCTAGTGCATCACAATTATCCAATTCATCACTAAAATAAGGCTCAATACCACATTGCCTTTACTGTGCACTGGGTGTCCCTTCAGCCCATGACATTCAATATATGTAAAACTGGATTCTTCATTTCCTGTCTTCTATCATTCATTCTTCAATATTTGCTTAGATGAAATTGTACTTTCAGCCACTCAGATATAAAACTTCAACATTACTAACTTGTCTTAAACAAATTCCTTGTCAAGTCTTTGGTTACTTCTTGCATTTACCTACAGCTGCCTCAGTTTAGCAGTATCACCGTGTTCTGTGCCTCTGCCTTACATACATTAGAAGAGTCTTTCTGAAGACAAATACGATTTCATTAGTTTTTCCTCTAAAACCCAATCTGTTTCTGCTACCCACCAAATTTTGTGTAATCTTCCTAATATGACTTTCAACACCTACAATCTATTTCTAACTTGATTTTCTAGATTTTTTCACCAAAGTTTATTCTTTCAAAAGGAGCTGGTGCTTTAGGAAAACTATCTTTTCCACAGGTAACTTGAACTCTGCTTGGATTTGATTCAACCTTGTCATCTTTAATTTTCTAAATTCTATTCATGCACCAACACTTTGTCTGAGTACTTTCCCACCTCAGATGCACAGATATGGAAATGACCCGTGTCTTCTGAACGGCCATGGCCATGCCTTGGGCAGTGTGCTTTGTCACGATGAAACTTGGGGACATACTTCTAAAGTGTGACTGTGTCTGCCTCTCCCATGAGGACAAGTTAATTCTTTTTCATTACAATACTATTTTTAAAATAAAAATATTAGATGTTTTTATTAATATAAAATACAATTTAAAAAATTATAATAGAGAATAGAATTTTTGAAAAGTTGTGTTTTTCTTTCCTCTCTTAAGAGCTAGGGAGCTTCTCAAGGCAATTTGATTACAACATGCCAGGAACATTTCTGCAAGATGGGATTTATCATTAAACTAAAACATTTCTGTCTAAATAAATAACCTCCTACACTTATTCCTGTTCATAATTCAGGAAAAGCAAACCCTATGTCTTGTCTACAGAGGCATGTTTAGAGCATGAGTCAGTACTTGTACTCTTTCCTGCTGTGACAACCTCCATTTCTAAATTGCATTCTTGAACTAGGCAGTGAGATAACAGCACAAAGATTTGCCTAGATTTTTACATTAATTGCATGATACACCTCATTTGAAAAACATCTCTGTCCTTTATAGAATTTATGGAATCGCCTTAATACTTTAATTACTCTTATAAATTTGCCTTTAAAGTCAAAGTAATATGAGGTTATACAATTCAATTTTCTTATGTAATCCAGTGTGCATAAACACTTTAAAAAATAATAATAGACAGATAAATTAAAAATCTTTTCTACATTTCATTCTTTTCAGAAATATATTGTATAAAAGGAGAAACAGTCAAAATACAGTTTTTATAGGCAAGAGATCTGGTTAACCACAGAGTAATGGCCATGTGAAGTGAAATGAACAATGGAATAATGTTGATTTTATGTTTCTGGTGAAGTTACTATATACCCAAGGAAAAATAAAACAAGTATTTTATAATTACACTAGTGCAGTGGTGGTGAGCCTATGGCATATGTGTTATTGTGTTTTTTTAAGACAAAAGATTTTAATGTATGAGTTGTTTTTTTCTAAACTAAAAGCCCAGTATTTAGTTTTAATTGTAGTGGTGGCATTTGGTGATAAATACGTAGAGTTTGGGTTGGCGTTTCGGCACTTGTCTCTAAAAGGTTCACTGTCACTGCAGTGGGATCATTTCTATGTATTTTAGATGTCAAGTATTTACTTTTACTGATCTCAAGAAGTTGTCATCAAATTATTTTCAATTAAATCTGACAGTATTAGGAGATTAAATGTTCAGTCAAAAACATATTAAATTTGTGACTTATTGGGCCAAATAACTAAAAATCTACATTACTGAGATTAACTTCCCAGAATCCTTTTCTATCCTTTAAAAAGAAATAAACCAAAGCAAAACAAAACAAGGAAAATCAGTTCATGGAGTTGTAAGATTGATCTATTAGAGGTAATTTTCAATTGTATAAAATTTTTCAAAGTAAACTAATTAAATTTAATCAATTGTAATGAGACAGTATTAGATATTATTAATATTAAGATTTTAATTTTTCTGTATCAGTAAATAGATTTCTTTCCCATAATATCTAACTTTTGCAAGTTATTTCACAATTTATTATAATCCATCCTCTATTAAATTTTGAGTCATTTTACCTTTCAACTATTGCTTATAATACTATGGTAGAAATCCCTATGTGCATATATTTTATGCACATATAATCATAGCAATATAAATTCCTATAATTGGAAATATGAGACCAAATTTAATGAACAATTTATGTTTTGATGCTTATTAGAAAACTGCTTATTAGAAATGATTTACTGGTTTCCTTTTTAAAGAGATTTTTTTCTCCAAACTTTTCCAAGACTGAAGTTTTATTTTTAAAACTATATCATTTGATTGATAAAATAACATAGCGTAGGTGAGAGCCTGTTTTGCTGAAATTCTTATGTTGATAAAAAAACAATGAAACAAATTTTGATGCAATTAATAAATATAATTTTTTATGTAATTAAAATGCTACAGAAGCTGATGTCAGAGTCCCTATTTTGGCCATGATGATTTTCCTCATATAATCGTTTTGTCTGTATAAAAGAATGTAACACACTTTCCATATTTACCGGTGATAATTGTTTAATAAAACCTTTCTTTCCAGTTGGCAAATCCTTTTAGGAATGCTTTTTCTTTCCATTTAAAAACTCAGTAGTTTTTATTTCATACATACTTTGTATTCAGCTTTATTATTTGTCTTTTTAATTTTCTGCTATCTAGAGCACTGAACAGTTTGCTTGTGCTGAGAAAGTTTTCTCGTCAGTATTTCTCCTTCCGTGTGTAGTATTCTTGTCGTTTTCCTAAACTCTGCTCATGTCCTGTTGCGTTTACTTTCTTTTTACTGTTCTTTACCACTTGGTTATGCCTATCTATACTTCCTAGTTAAGGCTCCATGCTATTTGACCAACGTTTAGCTTCTAATTGCAATTAATTGAAAAGTTTAATAATTTACCTATTATTTAATGCTCATTGAAAAATCTTATATGTTTGAGGGTCCTTTTATGATTTTTGAAAGAAATGATTGACTTCTTTAAGACAAATCCGGTTCTTCTACTGTCCTTAACCGTGCTATGAAACAGACCAAAGAGGATTAGAGCCTGGTATATGCTAGAATGTTTTGGAGTGCTTTTTTGACTTCAAAAATCCATCATATTGGAATTATGCAGATATATAGATTGATTTACCGTCGTATTAAGATGCCAGAAGCAAGGGGTTGGGATAATTCATGTCTTTCTCAATTTACATGATAAAGAGGTACGTTTGGTAAGACTTCTAAGGCTTGAAGAAGGATACTGTGTTTGGAAGTAGCTGTGCACACTATGAGTACAAAGTGAGTTAGTGCACCTCAATATTAAATTAGCGTTGAGTTCAAAAGAGCTGCATTATTGCATGTGTCTTAATTTTCTAAATTTGAGAAGTTTTATTTCATTTTGCATTTTCTCTCACATTGGGAATTATTTGGATTTTTCTTATAGAGTAAAGACAACCTTGGGTTTCATTTTTGTTAGGCAATATGCATTGAGCATAAGAAGCACAAACACATATTTAGTACATTCAATGTTTAAAATTATTTCTCATATCATTTCAAAGTCATTAAATACTTTGCAGTAAATATCTGTGCCTTTTCATATTTAGAAATTATTTAGTTCGTAAAACTAGTAAGTTGCAGAATTAAAATTGGAACACGTGTTTTAATGATTTAAATAGAAGCTAATTTGTCTTTTTCATTTCTCTATCAAATTTAGTAATACTAAAAACATCCTCGTTTATCTCATACCTTCTTTCTTTGTCTTTTTGAGATAGGGTCTCACCATGTAGTTCAGGATGTCCTTGATCTCACTTTGTAACCCAGGCCAGTCTCGAATTTGCAATGATCCTCCTGCTTCAGCCTCCCAGGTGCTGGGATTACAGGCATGCACCACTACACCTGGCTCCTCAGCATAACTGTTTAAAGCATTTTAAAATTACTTTTGTTCTGCCAAAAGGTATAACATAGAAAGGAATACTACCAATCATGGTAGTATTTTCCTATTCTAGTACTGCAAAGGTTATGTCAATCAATACAGAAACAGTCATTCTGTATTCTTTACACTTAAGTTGTAATATTTTCAGGGTTCATAACTTTTGATTATTAATTACATATTATTCATAGAATACTTGTATTTTATTCCACTAACATAATAAATAGTCACAACAGTTTGCCATGAAAAGTACTACTGCTTTTCCTTAAAATAACTTTAAAAGATCCATATTTTTCCTGTAGGATGTCTTTGTTCCAAGTTAGATCAAAATTATTCTTGGTAACAAAAGACTATTTGAAATTTGAGTAGGGATAGTGCAAATTAAAGACAAAAGAAAAGGCCAAACTTTATCTTATTATCTACCAACAAATTGTTTTTCATATGTTGAAAAGTCTCACCTTCCTAAGATACTCTTAGACATACCAGTTTTGTATTATTGCAGTTGAGCTTCTGAATGATTGTATTATAACTAAGACATTTATTGGCATGGCATAGACATTATATGCTTACTTTTAATAAGATGCTATATAACTTATTTTCAATGGTAAAGTAAGTTAGAAAAGATTAGTGTTTAATAAATGTAAGTGGAACATTAATATATTTTTTGAATGTATGAAGACTTTTTAATGTCAAAAATTTGCAAGGTATGTATTCCTCTGTGAATACTTTCAGTTTTTTATGAGCAGCTTTCCAAATGCAATGTAATCATTATTTCCACTTTCTCAATGTGAAATTCACATCCAGATGAAATATTATTCCTCAGGGAACAGCAAGTCATGTTCCTGACTCAACACAGTTCTACAACTAGCACAACATGAAATCTCAGTTAAGTGCAACTACTAACACTTTATCTTTCTGTAAAATAGATCTGCTTCTCAGAGAAAGTTGATGCAGGGGAATATTACACCAAAATATACATCAATATTCAAACTGAAGTGAACATTCAACTAATAAGAAAATTAGTTAAATATCTTGTAGAACTGGTTACCTTTCTAAGGCTTTGCCAACGTCATTTTCACCAAAACAGAACTACATATAGTTTGTCATGAGGTCTATTGATTTTTTAATATTGAAAACTCTGACATTTTGACACTATTCCTATATAGAAATACTGTACAAATGTGTCTGTGGGAACAGTGTGTAGCTATTACATGTGTGTTCTTTTTGTCTGTACTTACCTGTGCATTCGCTTTTCTTTATCAATTGTATTTCTTAAATGCGGGTAGTGGAGCACGCTAAAAACATCTGTATGTGGCAAAATTAGATTTTAACAATGTTTTTGATACATGCTCATTTTAAAAATAAATTCCTTAGCATAATACAACTCTCTCAAATAATTTGATAATCTCTGGGATGTGTGCTTTTCTGACTTAGAATGTGATCTTGTTCTTTTCTAAATCTATCTTCTCTTTTGGGCTCATCTCAGTAATAATTTGGGTAATTTTTATTAAATTCATCCAAACCGCCTTAAAGCTATGGTCTTCATCTGTAGCTCAGACCCTCCTCTTCAAGTGGACAAAACTGGAGTCCATACTCATAAGTGAAATAAATCAGCGATACATGTGCAGGCAACGTATTATATCACTGGTGTAAGAACCCGAGGGTGGGAATATAAACAGACCCTCCTCTTGTGCACCTTGTGCTTACAGAACTACTTAAAATTTGCACAAACATTTCCTTCCAAATGCTCATTATCCTTTTGCCCTCTGTCCAGGAGGCTCAGTCAGGAACTTTATATTCAGTCTATTGTTCCTCTTTTGTCATCTACCCGGTCACCATAGCAAAAATTCTGAGTCATTTTTTTACTCTTCCCTCTCTCTCACCATATATTAATTTAATATTTCCCATATCATTCATTCTTCTTTTTCTTTGCCATCCCTAAGTGAGTACAGCTTCTGCCTGACATGTGTGTAACAGCCCCTACACTGCTCATCTAGCATCTTCTGTGGTCTTGCTGCAGGCCACATCTCATAAAGAAACAAGGGTCATCTTTCTGGAAAGCAAATCTGAGATTATGACATTGTTGACCAGATGCCATGCAAAATAATGTGATTTCCTTCACGGGCAACCTTTATGCAAAGGTGTACTGCAGCAGCTGCCTCTGTGAGATAAAGCAGAACAACTTTCACTAATGTCTCTTTACAGTACCATCATTACATCTGAAATTTACAGCTTATCCTTGGTTTTAATTAATTGAAGCCTCTGAAAAATACATTACTTATTTTTTAAAGAAAGTATTTTGGAATAGTTCTAATTTTACAGATAAGTTACAAAGGTAACACCAAATTTACATAGGCCTTCTCTTCTATTTCCTTCCTCACTGCTTTGTATTATCAAGATATATTTGTTGAAAGTAAAACACATTGTGGCACATTAGTGTCACCTACATTTCAAAGTGTATTCATATTGCATCTGGTTTCCTGCTAATTTCCTGTTCTCTGTCCCACTATGCAGTCCAGAATGTCTCAGTACACTTAAAGATCACTTCATTGAATTCAGAAACTTAGTCTTACAATAGATGGAGAAATCTGAACAGGCTTTGGTAAACGTCAGTTTGGGATCCTGGGTAGGAGGATTATGACCAATGAGATAAGAACAGAAGCCTCAGAGCATCGGATTTAAGAGAAGATCAATAGAACATAAATGAGTTGTTAGAAACACATTTTTCAGTTATGTTTGAGAATAATTCTTGATTATACAGAGAATGACTGAATTATTATTTGTCCAACTTCAAAATGGAAAGATAATTGGGAAAAAATAAAAACATATGTGACTAGAAATGTAACTTTACAAATTCCTTCCTAGGAGATCTTTGTGTGGGATTTGAAGGGGCTATTGGTATGAGAAAGGGAATAGATACTCTGAGATTTGAAGCAATTTGTCTGATTACTGTTATGCCTGATATAAAATTTATAATCAGTCTTAGACATTTGAATGCAATGCTTCTGTATTGAAGTGAATCTTCTCAAGTTCTAACAGGGTCAAGTAAAACTTTCTGGCTAAGTCATTTGCACAGTAGCCTTGGGGAAGGTCTAGGCAGTTGTCCACTTCCTTGGAAGTATCAGCTGTAGTCTCCTGCAAAGGCAGGATATTGGGTTATCTGTTCCACTGTTAATTTCCTCGGAACATACTGTGTGGTCATAAGGACATTATAAGAAATTCTTCATGTCCTTTTCTAAAAATGAAATATGCAAAACTTTACTTTCTCAAATGTGTGTGCATAGAGAGAATTGTAAGTCTGTAGTTTGGCTTTTTTATAATTCAGCTTTCTTATTTTGATAAAATGTGAGCTAAAGATTCATTCAAGTATTGAAAGCAAAAAACATATTCAAAAAGTACATTCTCTGAAGAGAATGAACATGGCTTTTCTTGATTTTATATTTAAGTGTATATATGTAGGATTTAGGAGAAAGTGGTTTAATTTATACTAATTCTACATAGATGTAGTACATTTAAAAACTCACTATAATATTCTTATTGTATGTGTATATACAAGTAATTTAAATAAAGGCAGTTTTAAAAGACATAACAATAAAATCAATATGGAGTCATTTCTTCTTATTAAATGCCAATAACTTTCCCATTTATTTGTGCTTTTAGTGTTTAGGAACTAAAGTTATAATTAGAAAACATCAAGGATCAAGATGATTTTATACAAGTTGCCTTTCATCAGTATGCCTGGGGATTAGAAAATCCCTAAGTCATAAACCTTTCCTCTATTTTCAGTGAAACTTTAGCTCTAATGTCAAATCATTATAAGTTTATTAGGTACTTGTCATAACACTAGTTATAAATTAGATCATTTTATATTCTCAAGAATGGGAAAAGTAATTAAATTGGTTTATTAGTTGATGCACAATTTTAAAGAGTTCATTTCTTTTGAAAAATTAAGGCATATTGTTCTTTCATCTTAAAAAGAGGCATTTAGAAAAAATGGAGCTGAATTGGAGTCTGAATCTAAGAGAAAGTTTTATTTTAAAATTTGATGCAATTTTATTGATAAATTTTATTATATATATTATAAAGATGTGAACCATTAGGTCTAGAATTTAAATATTAAGATTCTTCTTCATTAATACATGACTTCAAATTTTTTAAAAAAGTTATTTGATTATATGTGCTCTTTCTAAAGAGAGTCATATTACATGTTGTGCAGTCTACTCTTTGAAAATCTGCTAATTGCAGGGTTGATAAATGACATGGAAATTAAAATCTTTGTAAGTCCTTGAGCATTATAATCAGCCTTTGTAACTTTTTGTTTCTGGCCAGACTTACAAGCACACACGTGCTTAAGGTCAATGAAGCCAAAAAATAGTTTTTCCATATGTTTGGTCAGTGAGCTAATTCTGCATTTGCTTTGTTTTCTCTCATGTCCTGAATCTGCTAATGGAACAGCAAAAAATTAAATGAGCATGATAGTAAACCATAACATTCATATTCTGAAGAGGTTATAAGCCATTGTGAGTGGCCTTGGAGGGCATGTGTTCTCTCTCCAGAAAAGCATGGAGAGCTGTAACGTAGCTTCCTATACATTTTTACATCCTGAATTTCTAGTACATGCAGTTTTCTGGTTCTAGATCTCTCCCATACAACCACTGTGTGGGGAACATCTCGCATGCATGTATTTTTGCAGAATTATTATTTTGCACGCATATATTTCATCAAAATATATCATCATTATATAATTTATTAATGTTTCTTAACTCCTTTCTTTAGCACCGTGCTTTTAAAAGCAACTCATCCATGTGGCTGGATCTTCTTCCTCATTAGTGCTCTATAGGGTTTGCATCCAGCCCTTCACCTCCTACCGACCCCAGAGATAACTCAGTTGAACCCACTCTTCAGCTCCTCTTTGTCTCTCTTTTTTAGATGAAGAAACAGACATGGAGAATTGAGTAATGTTACCGGGAAGGAACATCTAGGATTAAACCCTGGCAGTTTGCTACAGATTCCACCGTACTCTCACTGCTATACTGTGCCGCTCTGATTTAGTAGCCACCAGAGCATCGGCCTGCTCTGTTATATTGTATTCCAAGTGGTTTTATCCGCAGGGACTACACTACTCTCTACTCTGATGCTGTATTGTGACAAGCAGAATACTTCATCAATTCTAAACTCTATTAGCCTTATAATAAATGTACCATTTTATAGGGCTGATTTTATTTCTGAGACAATGTCTCATTATGTAGTTCAGGTTGGGCTTGGTATAAGTCTAATATCTTCTTCTATCTTTCTGTCTATCACCTATCTATTTATCTATCTACCTGGCAAAAGTAGAAATGGAAAAGGAGACAGCAGTTATTAAGTGTCTACTATGAATCATGCACTGTGGCAAAAGTTTTGATTTCAGTAATTAACTTTGTTAGCTGCCTTGTGAAGTCATTTGCTAACAAATCAGAAAAGTAGATTAAATGATCATAGCTGATAACTGTGGTAGTTTTCTTAATACTATTCACCTGTTACCATTTTCCTACTTAACCACACAGCTCATTTTCATGAATTGACTATTAAAACAATAAAATAAAGGCCAACTTGCTTTCTGTTTAGGTGTCTGATTTTGAAAAAAATTGTATGCACACCTTTAGCAAAGGTTCATGTGAAATCTTTTCCAGATACTAATTTCTGTATCTATGTCTTCTTATTTTTGGATAATCTATGACAGCAATCATAGAAAGTATGTTATACATATTATATACGAATCAGAGAGTTGATTTTATTAGAAAATGAACATTTTGAAAGGAAAGCGACAAAAAAGTTCAAATGAGTTCTCCTGTTAAAATTCTCTTTGGACTTTGAAATGGTTTTTACTCTGCCTTCCTATTTGTTTAATAATTTACAGATGGACATCATAATTATGTCAAACATTATTTCTGCCTCCCATTTCAGTGAAAATGACCACCAGATCTTTGAGAATTATTAAGAATCTGAATTATGAGAAGGGCTATTTTATCAAAGACTTGTCGAGTAAAATTTTTCTTATTCTTTCAATCCATAATTTTCCAAGCTTAATGGCAATGAGTAAGAGAACCATGCCAGTTTAGACAGTAGAATGACTCTTGAATGACAAAGTGAAGCCATTGGTACAAAGTAACTAAGCCAAAATTGCAAACTAAATTATATTTGACCCAGAGTTACTCCTTCCGGCACATCTTTCTCTCTAGAGAAACAAGATAATCTTGGGAGACAGCACTTTCAAGAACATGAGGCCAGAACAGAACAGAAGTAACTTTCTGATAGATTTGCTGCTCAGGTAGGGTTAGAACAGCTCCAAGGAGCAGAAAGTTAGAGGCAGAGTTTGACTGAAAGCCTTCGATGTCCCACTGCAAACCACAAAAGAGACTGCACTTATTTCCCAATTGCTCAGAGGCAATTAACAGAAGTAGTTAACAGTGTTACTTTTATTTTTTTTTAATTTTTTTGTTTTTTGTACCAGGGATCGAACTCAGGACCCTGCGCTTGCCAGGTAGGCGCTTGTGCCGCTGAGCTATATCCCTGGCCCTAACAGTGTTACTTTGAGAATGCTGTGGCTGCTTGATTTATTTTCAGATGAAATGGAATATTATAGTGTCCCCTTAATAAGCCAAGGCATACTTGAAAATTTTAAGTTTAATAACTAAGTTTTTCAGATAACATGGCATCTTGACACTCTCATACAAAAATAATGTATTGATTTCTTGAAAAGGCCACTATAGGAGGAGATATTAATATAAACTACGATAAATACTAGAGGGAAGGGGAATGAGTTTTCAGCATTTGCTGTCAAACTTTTAGAGCATGGTGCAAGCCGCTAATTAGTAATTATATGTATATGTATTCTAGTACTATGTGTGCATGTACTAGTCAATACACAAAGAAGGTACTGTCACTTCATCTTGATTGGAGAATACACAGGTTGACCACCAAAATCTTATTAAATTACACACATGAACTATTTTTAAAGAGCTTACTTAAGATTTTATAGGACCTAATTTTAGTTTGGGTAGTATGAAGATGCATTTTTCAAAATTATGTTAAGAATAAAATTGGAAGAACAGTGAAAATACTAACTTGCATATAATACCTTTAAAACTTTAAGCATTACAGAAATACTGCTTTTATCCTCTCAACTTCTGTTTAAATCATTTGAACTATACATATATAGATAGAGATAGATAAAGAATAATTCCACATTAACTTTTTTGTGTGTGATATGTAGTATTTTTCTAAAATTTTCTCTATTTATAAAATTAATTAATTTAAGGTCTTTTAGTTGGTCACCTAAAACTGTGTCCTTAAGTAAGTCTTATCATTACTCATTTTAATTGACTTGTTAAAAAGATATAGGAAGGGAAGACATTTTTTTTAACATTCTTTCTACATCTAAAATTCTATGAGTCTGTGATACTGTGCCTTCTTTTTCCCTTGTCCCGTGTAGTCTGATGTTCTTCGTCCATCTTTTTTACAAATTTGATTCAGATTACTTGGCAGAGTGTCAGTTCTCTGACAATCTGTGACAATATATTATTTTGTTCAAATGTTACCAAATGACTAGCTAGCAAAAATTTTTCTTTTTATGATTCTAAACTTGCTGAGGTAGATGAACAGGATCTACTATTTGGCATTTTTATCTTTAAATGTCATCATTTTAACCTCTGTAGCAAGCTCATTTATACAGCAAACTTTAAATCTCTTTATACTCACACAAATGCAAAGCAGGGAAATCACTTCTCTTCTGCCTCCCCTGATACCTTCTTTGTTGACTGGAAGGCTGGGAAAATCTGTGCTTCTTTTAGATGATTTTTTTCCAAGCAGTAACTTGTCTATATTAACATGCTCTCTACCATAAATGTTTCTTTTCTACACAATCTTCATATAATCACATTATTTTTGCCATCTAGTTTAATATCTAACCACCATTGAATCCATTCCATTCTCAAGACATTTAGATTAGATTTAATGTGAAAGATTTGGTGGTGTTTCTATCAAGTTGTAATAAATCAAATTCACTCTAATGCCAACCATCTGAACTCTTAAAATGATCCAATGAGCACGCAGGTTAGTGTCCTGAAATCGTCACACTGTGAAGTCATTCACCATGTGATAGGTAAATTAGTTTTTCAAAGATATGTAAATCTATACTTTGCAACTGTACCCTGATGAAAGCACTCAATTTGAGAAAAAAATAAGAAGCCTTTTTTGGTTGTTGTTTCTGACAGGAGTATTTGCATGGCTTCATATGGTATACATGTTTGCATAGCAAATTTGACATTTATTTTACATTAGTGAGGCTGGCCTATAACCTTCAGTTTCAATGACTAAAACTTTATCTGCAAGACTCATAAATGCTGAAAAGATACCCAGTATTATTTTATAATTTTAGCCAATCAAACAATACATGTTAATCCATAATTAATATCTTTATCAAGTCAAATATACACTGAAGGGAGATTGTCAAACTATGGTGTATTTTGTACAGGATTTATCTGAGCCTAATTAGGGATACATCCTTGAAATGATACAATAAAAATGAAAAAAAGACACTTTAGTTATCAAAGTCGTTTGAATTTTTCTTATATCAATAAATATCTGCCGATGCATTATATCATCCCTATTGTCTACCCTATTTAAGAATCTAGAGAAACAGAACAAAACAAAATGGAAGACTGGCTAGCTCAGGAAAAAGAGCAAGACATCAGGAAAACTCTCCTATAGAATAAGGAGATTCTGTTTAACTTTTATCTAATGGGTTTAACTGTATTTTAAAATATATATTTAAAATAATTATTTCAAGTCTGATTAAATGCAATGATTTGTTTTTAAGACTGAAAGAAACTTTTACATTTGGCTGTTAGTCGTGTATCTATCAAATCAGATATTTAGACAAATTTTCTGAATCAGTTCAAACCTGGAATTCAGTTCCCAAACGTAATACAGTGTTTTTATAGACAATTGATGAACTTACAAAAACAGTAATATTGCTTTTATTTTTGTAGCTCTTAATCTGAGGCATTTGCCTGCAGGACACACAGGGGGGTAAGTTGCAATGTGCGTTGGCTACTTCAGTTCATGTTAAGCTATGTATATTCTTGAGCCAATTTGTTTTACCTTTAAAAACTTTTAGTTTTCTACCTGTGATATATACAAATAAGATTAATCTTTTATACTTTTAGTCAAGAATAAGTTAGGTCATACACATGGGCATTTATCAAACTGCATGTTGTATAGTAAATATTAACAACTACTATGGATAAAGGAAAAGCACTTTAAAGCAAATATGAACATAGATGTCAAATAAAATTTGAATATGGAATGTTAATTATTAATTTAAAAAGTAAAAGAGAATACATATAACTTAGAGCAGATATAAGTGACTTAGTTAAAAATAGGAGATGCTCACAATATGTCAGTGAGGCCGTTCATTTTACTGTCATGAAGCAGAGAAGTAACAGAATCTTAGTAACCTAATACCTCTAGGGAGACTGGTAAAGTTTTGAAGCAGAGACAGTGAATTCTCAGCACAGGGTTAGAAGGAAAGGTCACTTGAGTGATAGAATTATGCATATTTCCTACAGATGCAAGAATCTGAAAATGTGATTTACAGAGTTTATAAGAAAAGCAGTCAAGGAAGGAAGAACTAAAGATATGGATTGAGGTTTCAACAGAGGTATAGTTTAGCCAGGGCTATGGGTGTTGTGAGAGAAATTTTAAGGATGAATGTGGTAATATATATGAAACACTCTCTGTTCCCTGGAAGAAAGATTCTATAAAAATATAACATATTGCTGATTTTTAGAATGAATGGTGAAGGTTGAAAGATTTTCAGACATAGCAAAAGGGCACATTCACAATCCAGTGAGAGGCAAAGGATGTTGAAAATAGAATGTCAGAAACAAGAAAGGAAAAGAAGAAAATTTAAGCTCCTTAGAACACACACACACACACACACACACGCACACACGCACGCACGCACGCATACACGCGCGCGTGTGCACACGTGGGCACACACACACACACACAGCAGTTTTACACAGAATTATCTTCATTTGAGTTACTTTCATAGGATTATTATTTCTAAGCTAATTGTGCTTAGAATAGAATAAGCGCATGAAGTTAAAATAATATAGCGAACAAGAATAGCAAAGACTGATTTTAGAATAAATGTCTGTAGAAACAACATTTTAAAATTGTACTAGAAAGAGTAAGCAAATAGGTGTTTCAGTAAAAGCCACTTTACCAAATAGTTCAGGTAAATACTTTGAGGGATGGATTCTTCTAGAACTGCTCTAAAAAAATGTTTGCATAATGGGTACGGTGGTATTTTACAAAAAGAATTGTCAGCCATTTTAGCTGTATAAACAGCTGAAGGAAATACAAGGAAATTAGTGTGCTACCCAGAGTGTGTCATGTGGAGCTCCTGGGGACATGTCCAGGTCCCATAATTGATTCAGAGGTGCTATCTAGCATTTTGGCTGATAGCTTGCCTCTGAAACAGTCAAGTACCCATATAACAAACACGACAGAAAGGTGTTATTATTGGAGGTCCATGCTCCTTTAGTGATAAATCTAGAGAACATGTCGATGCTCTAATATGTTTTTCTTAAGTAGTATTAACTGTAATTGTATAATTAAATGGAATAGGGGTCTGCTAATGTCTTAGGACGCAAGGAAGAAACTATAGAAACTCATTCACAAGGAACAATTCAAAATTGTGGCATTATGATAAATTGAAATCATGTTTTGTAATATGTCTGAAATATACTTGGAAAGATAATAATAGACTTTTCATTTGTAGCTAGCATGACCATAGAAGTCATATGGAAGAAGGAATTCAATGTTCTTGAGTTTAGAATGTGGTCAGGTTCTTTCAGTACATCAATTTACCAAACATCTAAAGGGAATATAGTAAGAATAATCTCTGGATGTCCCATGTGCTCTGTGTGTGTGTGTGTGTGTGTGTGTGTGTGTGTGTGTGTGTGTATGGTGTTTGCAGAGGAGAGTAGTTTGGATTTTTACCTATATTTCTTTACTTTGGCACTTTTTTTCTCTCATGTGCCTCTCCCATCCAGTTTCCAAATACTATTGATGATTTTACTCTCAAAATATACCCAACAGCTGAGCATGGTGGCTATTGCCTATAATCCCACATACGTGGGAGACTGAGGTGGAATGGTGGCAATTTCAAGACCAGCTTTAGCTATTTAAATTAAACCTTCCAGTCACACCTCCCAATGGTTTCCGGTTTCCTCTCTCTCTCTCTCTCTCTCTCTCTCTCTCTCTCTCTCACACACACACACACACACACACACACTGAGAGAGAGAGAGAGAGAGAGAGAGAGAGAGAGAGAGAGAGAGAGAGAGAGAGAAACTAAAACTTCCCCAAAGACTGGTAAAGCATCTCAGTGTTAGAGTGCTTGAAATATAGGGTTCAATCCTCACTATATTTAAAACAAAAGAAAATGAAGCCTCAAATCTTGAATTACCCATCCCTATCCCCCTTAGGCCCAAAGCACCTCTTCACTAGATCCCTATAGTTATTTGTGAGCCACCTCTGCTTTTTCAGTGTTAGCTGTTACCCACAAGGTCTGTTCTCAATATGGCAACTTGTTAGATCCAATCACTCTTCCACTCACACCTCCCAGAGGTTTCCTCCTCAGTCAGAAGAGAAGACTCCTTGTGTGGCCCGAACCTTCCTAGACAACTTCCTGGAGAACTGAGTCACCTTTCTGAGACTGTTTCCTTTACTACATGATGTCATTCATCCCGCCCCAGCCACACCGGCCTCGCTGCTTTTCCTTCCCAGCACCCTTCCTCTTCTGCAGCTTCATGCTTGCTCCTTCTTTGATTTTGAATAATGTTCTTTTCTGGACCTCCCAGTGACTTGCTACCTTACCCGACTGGCTGACTGTCAGCACATGCAACACGGCTGAAAATATTGCAGCCTCTCTTCCCTGATTGTCTTTATTTCCTTTGCAGCTTTCTTTTATCTGTAACATATAATAATATCGCATCTGATAGGCTGCACCGCTTTCTTTTGTTTTTCTATTTTCTCTCTTTTAAAGTCTTGCTAAAATGAGATTTTTGTCCATGTTGTTTCCTTCTTTATGGCAGTACCTAAGACAGTATGTAGCACATAGAGGTATTTAAAATATTACCGAATGTATGAGTGTATGGTGTCAGAGCCAGAGGCTCACGAGTGCAATAGTACCTTGCTAACGCACTGTCTCGAAGTAACAAAAATTTGCATAGAGGTTTCTGCATAAAATTTAGGTAAGTAGTACTTAGTAGAAGAGGAAATTTAGAGAAAAAGGCGGGAATAAAGAGAATGGAAATCCCACAAATGTGCACAAAGTAAAAATGATTTTGATCTGATTTTCTTGAAAATGTATAATACCTTTTCAAGAGTTAGAAATTTGGGGCATGGTGGTGGAAGCGTGTACTCCCAGCACTCTGGGAGAGTGAGGAGGAAGGTCACAAGTTCCATTCCACCATTCTGGCCTGGGAAAGTTAATAATTTAGGGAGACCCTGCCTCAAAATGAAATATAAAATAGTGTTGGGAATATTGGTCATTGCAAAATTCCTAGGTGTAAATTCCAGTATCTGCCCCTGTAAGAAATACGTTGTATTTGCTGAATTTAATTACTATTTTGGCAAATGAAAGTACCCCAAACTTGAATCTTTAAAACCAGATATTTAATCTTTTTAAACAACAGTGTTGACTTTCTAATCTGTAATCTCCCTGTGAGAGGAAAACTAAAGTTACTGTTGTCTATTAAACCTGTTAAGTTCACTACTGAAGCTGTGTGCTTTAAATAAGCAGGTTCTTAGGTAACTTGACCAAATCTGCAACTAAACATTAGTTTCTCAATAAACTTGTAATGTTCAAAAAAGGAGAGTCATTGGAGAAAAATCTTGCCTTCTTTTGAATTAACCAAACCTTAACTGCTTATTTTTGCCAATAGATGTCAGTGGTTGACCATATTAGTGAATTTGTTGCAGGTGCAATTGTTTTATGCTGCTGTTAAAAGGCTAATCTCTAAAATAGTCTCTCATTCCTTAAATGATCCTTTTATTATTTCACCTTGAGGAATAATATATAGTATGACATGATACAGTTGACAACAGGAAATGTTATTAGATGTTCTAATTTACTGAAACTATTAAAAATTTAAGAGCTATAGGAAGTATTCAAAACTTTAAGTTTTTAAAAGTAGTTGCTTTGTTCATATATATTTATATATATTTCTTCCATCATGCAGTTTTCATTGTACAAGAGAAATCATTATTTGAAAAAAAAAGAACACCACACACTAGAAACAATACAAGCATTCATTTACAACAGAGGATAAATTAATTGTGGAATATACATATAAAATGGTCTTCAGCGATAACAATGAAAAGTCTCATTGCATACAACACAAATACATCTCAAGGACATATTATTGAGTGAAAGACTTGTCTCAAATAAATTTGTGTAATTTAATTACATTTCTATAGCATTCAAAAACAGCAAAAATGAATCCATAGAAGCATAAATAACATGTAAGAAAGGTAATAATGACTGACAGGTGTCCTGAAGGAGGCTTGTAGAAAGATGACAATTGTTTTTCTTGGCCTGAGTGGTTTTCCATAGTGATATACACTTTATCGTAAAAAATCAGATTTTTATACTCTTCTATATATATGCTATACTCTAAGAAATATTTACTGAAAATTAAACTGATGACTCTTTTCAACTGACGTAATTCTATTACTTCACAAAATCACCTTGGTATTCTAGATAAAGATTCTTGGAGATATTTCACAAGGTTAGCAACAGCTTCCCGCATTTGTTCACTTATATCTTTAACAAGTGTCTGTAATATTGTGTGTGTGAAAGTACAGGACTCCAGTGATACAGGGACGTTAAATAGCTATATTTGAGGTCTTCTACTAACTAAAGTCATTTACATGACAAAATGTCATTCAGAAGTCTCCTGAAAACACCGTAAGAGAAATATGATGAAATACATGACTTTTTGTTTTGTTTTGCTTTTGCTTGAAGATGTACAATGCACATAAAGATAGAAATCTTGTATGCTTCTTATAAAGTGTGTAAAAAAGAAGCAAACTTTTTGTTAGCTCTGAATTCTATTGATATATTTTAGAGATTTCATTTTATTTTTATTTTTGCTTTTGTTTTTCTGAGACAGGGTCTCATTATAAAGTTCAGGCTAGCGTTCAGCTTGTTTTGTAGCCCAGGCTGGTCTCCAACTTGCAATGATCCTCCTGCCTCAGCCTCCTGAATGCTAGGATTACAGGAGTGTGCCACCATGCCCGGGTTAGAGATTTTAATGTAAGGGACATTAAATAATATATTGTCTGTGATTTATAGCTGCTTTAATTTTATCATATAAATATTAAATTTAAATAAGAAACTACATTGTCTATTTGAATGCTTCCTGACAATATTTAGTTTTTAAACTTTATTTTAATTCATGCGGGATAATTACCTATTTAAATGGTACATAATTATATATATATACATATATATATATATATATATATATATATATATCACATGTACCAACATATCTTTCCTCTCACATTCTTTTTATGGTGATAATGCTTAATATCTATTCTCAGTAGTTTTAAAATATATCATTATTTACTATACTCATCATCCTGTGCAATAGATCTCAAAAACTTATTACTGATAATTTCCTGAAATACTACCTTTTGACTAACATCTCCCTAAGAACCCCAGTCCCCAGCGTGCATGTGTGCACACACACACACACACACACACACACACACACACACACAGCTTCTGGGTAACCTCAGTTCTACTCTTCCACTTCTACAACGTTGGCTGTTTTCTATTCTACATGTGAGTGACATCATATCATGCTCATTTTTCTGGTTCTGGCTGATTTCACTTGTCATAACGTCTTTTAAATTCTTTCATGCTGTCACAAGTACCAAGATTTCCTTCTTTGCTAAGGGTGAATAATATTCCATTGTGTACATGTGCCACATTTTCTTTATCTGTCCATTTATCAGTGGATATTGCATTTGAGTTTATATCTTGGATGTTTTGAGTAATGCTTCAAGGAACACAAGGATGCAAATATATTGCTGACATATTGATACCGGTGCTCTCGGACATAGGTCAAGATGGAAATCTATGCACTTTTAGCTTTAAAAATTGGAAAGAAATTCTTCTTTGGTTAAGGTTTGATTTGCAAGAAAGGCAATATGAAGTTTGACTTAGATCTTTCTTTCAAAACATGCAACTGGCTAAAAACACCCTTTCATTTTTAACAGGACATTTCTTGCACCTCTATCACCTCATTTCTAAACTGCCATTTGTCTCTTATCCCGATTTTCCTAAGTTTTATCTCCAAATAACTTTTCCTTCTCTTACCACTTTTTTCACATTTTCTTTTCATTACAACCCTCGCTATAGTCAAATGAGGCTTATACTTTCTATTGTATTTTTTCTTATTCATTAATATATTTTCCTTTCAGTTTGAAGAAATCTGTTTAGCATTTATTGTGGGATGGATATGATGGAGGTATATTCTTCCAGCTCTTGTGTGCTGGGAATGATTTATATATTTTTTCCATGCCTAAAGTGTAGCTTGCTACGAATAGTATTTTTGATCGACTTTTTTCTTGCATACTATTAAAATCTCACGCCACTCTCTACGAGTCTCTAAGGTTTTAGCTGAGAAGTCAGCTGTCAGGCAAGCTGGGACATTTATATGTGTTACTTTTTCTTGCTGATTTCAGAATCTTTATCTTCAACATTTCCTGGCTTCATTCTAATGTGTCTTGTTGTAGACATACTTGAATTCAATCTGACTGGTGATGTTTGACTTCCATATATGGATTTTAAAAAATCTTTCTCTAAATTTGAAAAGATTTATTTTATTATTTTTTTGAGTAAGCTTTCCATCCCTTTGGTAATCTCAAATCCCCAAACCCAATAATTGAGTGTTTGCTCTTTTAAAGCCTTCCCAAAGATCCTGTTCTTTTCTTAATTCAGTTTTTCGTTTTCACTTTGTATCTTAAAATAGTTTGCTTTTGAGCTAATTCTCTGCTCTGTGTGATCTGTTTTGCGATCAGTCCTTTCAATCTCCTTGTGCTTGTTCTCTTCTTCTCCCCCCAGCTAATGGAGGCTCGTCCATGCTATGTTTCCCAAGGTTTACGTAGTGTTGGTGAAGGCAGTTCTTTGGCCACCAGGTCCGAGGCTAAGGTGGGTCATGATTGACTTTCACAGCCACAAGTCTCAGTGATGTACGTAGGCCTACACTACAGCTGGCAGTCATACAGGTTGAAATAGGACTCCATCCTACCAGATTACAGGTTTTCTCTTTGTTCCAGGGCCCACCTAGAGTCTCCATCCATAATAAATATGGCTTTGGGACAGCTGAGCTTTCTAAGGCTGGGGGACAGGCTATGGAGACAGCCTGCTGGATGGCAAATCTCATGCTGAACTATGTCATATCTGAGACTCACAGCCACAAAGGCCTGCTCTGTGTTAGGGGAGTGCTACGCCCCAGGCCCAGTCCAAGTCTAGCTACGATGCAGATCAAGCTTTCAGTCTGTCCCACCAGTAAACAGGTCTCCACTTGATCCCAGAGGTAGACTAGACCTGTCTGTAACCTCTGGCCTAAATTTGGAGCCCCCTAGTTTCTGGGCTGAGTCTCACTATGAATCTCACCTGACATTGAACTCCGTGGCAAAGCTCTCTCTTACTTTTTCTGTCCTGCTCCACACCTGTTTGATTCTTGCTCCCTCTCCTCTGTGCTGTCCCAAGTTGAAGGGAAGGTGGGCAGTTGTGTAGCTGCCTCGCTAATGCAGCTGCAGTTGCTCAGTTCACAGGTACATGCCTGGAGACTGGTGTTATGGGATTCTTCTGCCTGGTACCAAAAATCTGGTATTAAACTGAATTTCTTCTTCCTCTTCAGGTGGGAAGCATCTCTCCTCATTCTGCTAAAATTGGGGGAGGAGTGATGCAGGCAAGTTCTTTCCTTCTTTCTTTCTTCAATGACTGTTATTATTATATTAAAATCAGTCTCTGGACTCTCACACAGCTTGCTTAGCTTTTGTGCAGGTAACTTGGCACAGAAATAGCTGTTTAAATTGATGTGTCTGTAGGGAGAATATTGCTGGAGCTTCCTACTCCGCTATCATGCTGTGTCTGTAATTCTTCTCTTTTAATTTCCTGTAGATACCTGAGCTTTATCATGAAATACAACTGAAATAGCCAAACTCCCTGGAGAGGAATAATTCTGCGAGCACTGCGCAAAGATAGCCCACTTCTTTCTTGTCAACGATATTCTGAAAAGAAGTATTAATTCCACAAATCTCTACCCCTTGTTTCATTTCATGTACTATGTACAAAAATAATAACAAAACAATAATAAGAATTTTCCTATGAGATGAATATGTGAAAATGAGATTCCTGTGGTACTTCATGCCTTGCTCATTTTGTTCCTGAATGACATTCACTCAATAGGACACACATTGGCTGGTTTTTATTGTTTGTCTTCTATTTTTTTGTTTCTAACGTATCATTTGTTTAAGCGATACGTCCAAACTCTTGGGAAAGATATAGTAACACAATCTAAGGTTAGATCCAAATGATACTATCTATTTAAATTTGTTAACTTTTTGAACTTGCATGAAAATAATTTCTTCGTAGTTTGAGGTCTCAGGAGGGGAGCTCAGGCCATTCCGCCTCACTGTCATCACTTCTAAGGTAAAATTCTCTCATCATGATAAGCGATACTGTACCCAGAGAGATACGTACTCTATGGGTTATGGGGAATAAAGTTATGGAGTGCTCCTCTCAAATATTTTCACACTGTGGTAGGAAAATATTATTTAAAAGAATATTCTTGACCAGAATTTGGAAGACAAAGTGAATATTAAAAAAAAATCTCCTCAAATTTATAATTTTTATAACAATTGGTTCCAGAGAAACTGAACTCATGTACAGTTCTGCAGTTTTCTCCACTCAAAAGGCAAAAGGCAATCATAAACTTCTTAGATTGTGTTCAAAATTATGTATAATGGCGTAAATGCAAGAAACAGGACTATATATAGCATGCATGAATTATAGGTATATGCACATATATGTATAATCAAAACAAAACCTGAAATTTATAATTTGCATACACTGTATAAACATTTGTATATATAAATATTATATATAAACCTTACATATTATATATCCACATGTATTTGCTTATATATAAAAAGTAGAAGTAAAGAGAATTATTAGCAAATGCTAAAGTTTATTTTAAAATTTCATTTTCTTGTTCTCTAAGTTTGTGTGATGTTTCTCTGGAGGTTTCTTACACAATAAAGTGAAAATAGCTGTTTATAAGCATAAATCTTTTTCTTTTATTTAACCTTAGTCCTTGGGCAACATTCTGAAACTTAATAAACTTGAGTTTTGTTAGAAGGGAAATAAAGACAATTTAATGGTCAAGACCCTGTTGTACAAAATATGTTTCTTAGAGTTCTCGGAAATTTGAGTTGGTGAGCTTGTCACTGACACTAAGCAGTTGAGAGGCCAAATAGAAGGGACATTTCTAAAGCCATTGAAGACACAGACTAAAAAGACTAAGCAGTGTAAAAGTACTGCTTTTAACATATACTACCTTTTAGAAGAAAACTTATAGTACAGGAACGTCATTGGACTTTTAATGAGAACATAGGTGTTCAAATCTTCATTGTATCATGTCCAGCTAAATTACATTGAGGGGCTGGGGATATAGCTCAGCAGCATAAGCACCTGCCTGGGAAGTGCAAGGTCTTGAGTTTGATTCCTGGTACCAAAAATAAATAAATAAATACGTAAATTGCATTGAAAAGGAAAGTTAATTTTGACCTCAGCGTATGCACTGGAAAAGTTGGAAGTTATCAAAACTATTTGGAAGTTTCCTTATAGTATTAAAGTAATATTTTACATTCTAAAATTATTTCAGCATTAAAAATTCAAAATAAATTAACAAATGCTTACTACATTTTATTGATGTTCTAATTCTTGATGCTAAAAATGAAGACAAAACTCTGTAAAAATCAACAAAATTCTCATTCAAAACCACTCTGACCTTCTCATAGAGGGCTCATAATCTAGAGAGGGAGATGTATAGGAATCTTGTCAGGAAGAAAATGAATGTTAAAAGAAAGCTTAAATTTGTATGGCTACTCATCCTGCTTTCTTGCCTCCCAGTTGTATGGATTTACATCAAAAATGCTGCTGTTACTCAATTTTGGTGCAAATGTAGGTAACTGAATTTCAATTCTTTCTACTGTTAAATAGGAACAATAATATATCTACACTGGTACAATTTAGTGAAACTAAAAATATCTTTAACATATGGAAAGCTTCTCACATGGAATGCAAAACCCTGTGTCTGCACAGTTCCAAATTGTTACTTCTATACTTTGTTCAGTCTTATTTGTTCAAACAAATTCTAGTGCCTTTATTATAACAGTTGAAGAAGTGAAAGATGTGTCATCACATGTTATCAAGGAGGTGGGACAATGTTATTGAACTATTAGCTTTATCAGAAGAAAACTCTTCCATACTTCTAGATTTTTTCCCCAACACCTCATAGCCATCTAGAAAGCCATAGCACTGCCTCCAAGGAACACAATGTTCAGGAATTTCTCAGAGGAAGCTCCAGACTACTGGAGAAGCTCTTGTTATCAAAGTATAGCACAACGGACGGTAAGCCAGATACATGGTCATCTCTAAAGGAGAGATGTATTTGTTTTAAGGACTCTGTATTTGTTTTAAGAAGATTTAACAATTATTAGCAATAACAACAAAAAAATTAGTTTTTTAAACGTTTTTTAACTCATTGGAGAATTTAATTAGACATTTTCTCCTTTCCACTGAAAGATAGATTCTTAGAAATTTCCAGATAGTATTAACTTAGTTGGGTTAATATTATTATTTAACACTATTTTGAGGTATTGTTTTTTAAACAGAATACTAAGAAATGAATAAATTAGATTAAAAGAAGATAAGGTTTTAATTTTCAATTACATTCTTTAACTGCACTTTTTACTTCTCAAACACTGACTACAGATTGTAACAGTGCTATTGATATGGGCGATTACTTAAAGGGACTGTCACTTATAAGCTTATAATATTAGTAATAGCTTCAATAAAGTCTCCAGAGTCTTGTTTTTTTAAACCCACTGTTTGTCCTGAAACTGTGACTAAAGGAATAATTTTGAAAGCTAGTATTTTTTCTAAGTCACAAATAACACACACAAAAGTTAATTATAATTTTCCAAATACTTACTATTCCTTTACGATATTCTGTTACAAGCATATTGCTCACTATTTGTAAAGTTTATAACAGAATCTGTTTTATTTTTCAGTTTGCAAATACATATGTCATCAGATTTCTCTTCTTCATGTAAAGGAATGTTATTCATTTCTATTTTTCTCTCTTTTAATAGTGTAAGGTATATATCCCTATTTCTTGTACTTCAGTCTTCCAGTTTCAGAGGGTAATTTTAAGGGTAGAATTAAATTCTGTTTCTCATTGCTCACAGCACTATAAATCTTTTTAGTTGGGGGACTATAGCGATACATCCACAGGCCATGATACAGTGACTTCTACTCCTTTTTCCCTTGTAAAAATCAATAGCTTTGAAGTTCACTATCGTGTAACTATTATTCGGATTATTTTTCTCTCAAACTCTGAGTACATTCATGTTTATCAGCTAAAGATCTTCCTAAAGCTCAATTTCTTTTTCCAAGTCAGGGTGTGTGGCAAACTCTGCAAACCATCAGAGCACCACTATCCTTCTCCCATTGGTGAAATTCCTGAGAGTTAGCTAATCAGATTTTTCCAGCTATCTTTGCATCTTCCAGCAACCATGAGATTGGTGTACAAATTAATGTTAACAAACCCTAGATCATAATTTTATGTGAGAATTGCTTAACCTTCAGTTCCTCTTGCTTCTTCGTTGGCTGCACTGTGGATGTGGTAAGGCCAAGGACAAGAGAAAAGCTAACGGAAGCCAGGATGGTGTACAATGGGATTTGAGGCTGGTTGCTCCTCTCTGCCCTGGTGAGAGATAACTCCTTTGTGTTGGTTCAGATTGAATTCTGGCAAATCTTTACTAGAGAAGCTTAATCTAGGAACTCATTAGTGACTCATACAAAATTGACATTTCGTTGCAGTTTCTTGTGCTTATTTTAAGGTGCCAAGGGAGTCCACATTCTTGGTAATTTGTGTCTTCAGATTCATCTTTAATCTTCCAGTCTCCATTTCAAATAGTTAAGCGTTATGCATTTAAAGCCAACTGAGGACACATCACTGAAAGATATTTTGTGGAAAACCTAATTGCTTTGTAGAACAAAGAATGTGAATCAATAAGCCAATAAATCAGGCCACCTTGTTATTCTAAGAAAATCTACATACCCACATTTCTTGGTCTCACTGCTGTTGCCAAAACATTATTGAATCTAGTTTATTGTTATTGAATAATACAAATCTAATTGATTAACAAAATGCAAATGAGTGAAAACAATATTTGTATATGCACAAATTTGAAGAATATGTAGGAATGAGCCAATTAGATTAGGGAAGGAATTTGAATCATTTTAGATTATGTCTAGAAAGATGAAAAATTAAGATTTTTGTCTTTGTGTCATTTTAAGAGAATATATGTTTGGATTTAAAATTTATATGTTACATATTATTTTGAATTTACAAGGAAATTTGGAGAGATAAGTACTTGATTATTTAAATAATTTGATTCCATTTCTTTTACAATCATATGAATGACAACTTCTTGGGTTTACTCTCCTTTTATTTCCCTACTGCCATTCCATCTTGAGAGGCATCCTTTCCACCAACATCTGTGGTGTTCAGTAATCTCTCCTCAAAACACGTACAATTAACAAACAAATGAATGAATGAGAGAAATGTACATTTTATGATTATTTAGAGAATATTAACCAAGCTTTTATTTGACTTCTGTGTAGTAAATGGCTCAATTTTAGGTACTGTGGAGGAATTAAAAGCAAATCAGAAAAATTGCATTGGAGATTTTTCAGTTGCTGAGAAATAAGAAATGTATTAACAACCAAAATAAAAGGATGAAAGCAGTGAATTCCATAATAAGTACACTGGAAGTGCAGAGGGACAGTCTCCTGGGATCAGGGCAAGAATCACTAAACAGAGGGCATTTGAGATGTCTTACAACATGGAAAATTTGCCAAGGAAGAAAGGTCATAAGAGAAACAGGAACAGTGAATCCTAATGGCAAATGTATGGATTTCAGTAATTGAGAAAATCATTCTGTTGGGTCCAAGTACTGTGAGTGGAAAATAGTGGGAAATATGATAGGAAGGATAGGCTGTCAAATTATAAGTTTCTTTTAATACAAGCCTGCAAGCGAACATTCTCCTTTGGCGTGCAAAAGTTGCTATAGATTTTGAATGGAAGGGACAAGAGAATGATTAAGAAAATGTGGGATCTGTATGTAAAATGAATCAAGATGAGATAAGCACAGTGGAAAGCAAGTGAAGGTATCTGTTATGGTAGCCTGCGGAGCACACTGAGTTAGCACAGCGGGGGTGGGAGTCAGGTTATACATGCAGAAATACAACGGACAAGATCTAACCTATTATCTATGGGCATGGAAAAGGGAGAGACAGTGATGAGTCTAGTGTTTCAAACCTTTATGGCTGGAAAATAGATATAATTTATGTAAGAACATGACCCTCCAAAGGCAGTGTAAACTATGAAAAATTAAATTTAGAAAAGGTAAGCATCGGCGTGTCTTCAAAAAGGAACGAAAAGATGTGTGCAAACATGGACTGAGGAACATAAGTAATACTTTACGTTAGTATCGGAATATCCTGGAGGTTTTAATTTTCTGTAGTATAACATTAGTCCTTGACAAAAATGTCAAATCAGCTAATGATGCCTCAAGTTTTTCTCTACCTTGCAACCTTTCCATGTGTCCTCCCTTGGATCAGATAGTATTGGTCTTGTCCTGGACAAGAGAGGTTGCATCACTGCTGTTTGTTTCTTGGATCTTTCTCCTGACACAGTTAAAGGTCTCTGGCTTCTCCATCTCAACAGCACCACTTGGTTAATATTTCAAGGTGAAATTAGATATGTGAGCCAATTTGTATTTATATTAACAGTAGAGACTGACAGATGATTTTTTTTCTCTCCTATCATAGAAGATTTTTATATAGCCCTGTACATATGCTAATTCTTTAATTCTACCTTTGTTAATTCCTCATAAACATTGTATGATGGTAGTTTTAGAATTGGTAAAATATAGAGATGAGGAAAGCATCTGAGATGATTGTGTCCACAGCAGCTCAATCCTCTAGTTTTGGCTATTTACTGTATTTCTAGTTTACCAAATGGTTGCTTATTCTGTTTAGATGAGGAAATTGAAACTACTGACCTCATTAAATCTGTTATCTTGGCATTACATGTATTTAATACAAATATGGAATCACATTATGCAGGCAGCACAATCAGTGTGTCTCTCATATAGCATTTGGAGGCTTCATGCCAGTTCCCTCATCAGTAAAGCAACAGTAATATACTCATCCGACTTGTGTTCTAAAGTTGTTAGGTAATTTGGATGAAAAATAAATATGATTTGTGAATCATAAAGTGCTATAAAATATGTCATGTTATTGTTTGTGCTTATATGCAGGATATAGTTTTACGTGAATTTCTGGCATGACCTTCAATATAGTCAATCTCAGAATCTCTCTCTTAGTTAACTGATGGCTGCTGAGGTGTACCCAGATGGTATTAATTCCCAAGTCCCATCCTGCAGACTACGTATTTGCTGAAGTGTTTTCATTATCATAATACAAAGAGTACTACAAATGAAACAAGAAAAAGAAGACCAAGAATTCCATATAGTATATTTTATAGTGGCCATCTAACTGAAAAATCCCAACTACAGATGCTAATTGGTCTTTTAAATGAATTATTAAAATAAAAGTAATGAATATTCAGTTATGTTGCAATCAATTGTTCTGTAAACTATTGTTGAGAGAATCTCTAAATCCTAAATGGATAATTATGGAAAAGCTTAAAAATATGTCAGAAGATTTCAACATTCTTTTTATCTAAGTAACAACTCTTGAAAATAGGTTAGCAAACTTGTATATTTGTGTGTGTGTGTGTGCGGGAAAGAAATATTGTTTATGATGAGTCACTAATCAGAAAATACATGCCATAAGTTACATGTAGTTTATTATATAAAAATAAGGTTTTGCATGTTTTTATTGCTTTATGCACTTTCATAGTTTAAGAAATATGTTTCCTCATATGATTTCTCTAGGCGTTGTGATGAATAGTCTAGAAATCAAACACTGTAAGTATAGAGCAGGCATGAGACTAAGGTGAAGCAAGTAGGATGTTTTGAATGGCAAAATTTAAAGAGACATTTGCCCCACTCCTTAGTAATCAAGAGGAACAATTTTAATGAGACATTAAAATTGAAATGAGTGCAAAACTCAGTGTTGAATGAAATGTAAAATTTTAAGGAAAGGAATGGTCAGTATGACTGATTTTTACTTTCGCCTCTGGTGATAGCATGGTTCGATACAGTATCGCTACTGAGATATTTTTGTCTTTGAGGCTACAAACTTCAGAATTAACTCTTCTAAATTTTGTTCATTCAACTATTAGACTACACATTTATTATCTACACTGATGAAATATTTTAATATAACTTCAAACTACCTCAAGTTTTAAAAATTCTGTAGTGTTTTATGATAGTATCTGACATTTGTGTTGGATTTCTCTATGAAGTCTGACGAATAAGAGAAAGTTTTCCTAAACTCAGCAAACATATATGTTATTCACCACTAGAAGCAACAAGAAAATACACACCACTGATGAAGCCTCACTTATTTTTACGGCTTAAAACACAACAGATCTTTCTTTTATGAACATAGTTATCAAAATAAGTTTGATTACACAAATGTCAAAATCAATCAGCAGAGTATTCTAACAATAGTATTATTTGTAATGCACCAAAACTATGAACCTAAAATTCAAAGTTTCCATATACTTAAAATAATAGTTTTAAAGACTTGTTGACTGTCAGTCTATATCCAATTCCAACTCATATTTGAGCTGGGGATATAGCTCAGTGGAATAAGCGCCTGCCTAGCAACTCATATTTGAGAAAATGTAAATAGTTTATCTCTGGTATCATTCATTCCAAATGATAACTGCATCAGTACTTTAAAAATTCCTATCAGTTATTACTTGGTAATTGTGTCCCCATAAGTGCAGTTTTTTCAGATTCAGGTATGAGTTTGCCTTTAGCCTTGTGACAATTTGAAGATGAAATATGTGTTGTATACTAGCAATGGGCCAGTAAGGTAATCTAGATTTGTTTTATGGAGACCCGAGTGAAGAATAAAGTCTGTCCCCCAGAAGTTCATGCATTAAAATCTTAACCATCAAATTCATATGTTATAGGTATTTGGATGTGGCTCACTTGGGAGGCAATCAGGATTAGATGAGGTCATGCAGGTGGGCTCTCGTGATGGTGTCAGTGGTTTTTATAAAAGCAACCCAAGCTAGCACACTTGTGTCTCCATAGGAGACTCTTACCCATGTTATGATCCAGCAAGAAGATTCTAACCGGATGCCTGCACTCTGCACTTAGATTTTCCAACCTCCAGAACAATGAGCTATGTAAACCAGTATTGTTTATAAATCATCTGATCAAAGGCATTTTCTTATAGTGACAGAAAAAGATGGAGAAAGTCAATATCAGGTTTTATAACTGAAAATAAAAGAATAAAGCCTATATAGTGGACACAAATTGTAAAAACCGACTTAATTTTGTTACAGCCATCACGTCTTTATTTTATTTAAATTGATTTACATTTACTAATGACTATAAAGGATGGAACCACTGAAAATTTAATATAATTTATGTTTAAGTAATCACTTTCATGTACACATAGTAAAAGACATCAAGAAACGTAAAATTGACTAACATATTTGGGAAGCAGGTTAAATTGTGCTAATAATTTGAAAGTTAATAAATCCACCATCCTTTGAAGAGAACAGTAATTGGTTGTCAGGCATTCTGAAACTCTTAGAGAGATGGCAGAAAGTTGATTTTAAAGAATATGTATGGAGGGGAGGAAAGGCTGCAGTTAGAGTAGAAATGAGGGAGGTAATACAAGAGGTTGTGGTGGTGGTGGTCCGCACTGAGAACATCTGTGGACATTTTTAAATTAAAAAAGTAAATTAACATATAAAGTTTAATTAAAAAGAAAAGCACTGTTGGAAAAATACTCCTACAGGATATCTCAAAGGCCAAAATGGGCAGCATGTTTTATTATTAATGTTTTTTGCTTGTGCATTGTTATCGTTGATACATTGTGTCAACTTGGGGAATCTGGAGGTTTAACTGAGTGATTCAGCAGGAAGCCAGAGTGCTTACTTTGTATACATCCTGAGCCTGTGGAAGAGGAGGGCATGGAGACTGTGTGAGAGCTACATGCCCCCTGGGTGGGGGTAGCCTGTTTACAAAGTAAGGGAAGGAGAGAGGCTGCTTGCAGCCATTCCTCCCTTTTGCTCTGGTTGTTTTTGCTGTGCTCTGCTGCCATGAATATTTTGCCCTCTACCGTGTGCCACTCTGCCTCAGAACCAGCCAAGTATGGACTGAAACCTCCACAAACTGTAAGCTAAATAAACCTTTCCTTCCTTCATTTTGGGTGTTGGGTAGTTTGTCTCAGCAACGAGAGAAAAGTAACCAAGACATGAATGAACACAAAAAGGAGAACAATAAATATACCACGAAAAGTGGCATGTAACAAATATAACATTTCTTCTTGTAGCAAAAGCCCAAAGGCTGCTTATATTTTGTGTGTATGTGTGTGTGAGGGCAGTTCTGTGCTGTTTTTCTTTGCTCTCTATAAAAGGCTACATGATGTATATTAATGTTTAATTATTCAATTAGAAGATGTAAATTATTGCAAAAAAGACTAGTGATTGATTAGCATAAAATATAGGGCATTAACTAAAAAAAAATATTTTTTTTCAAAATGTAATACTAAGTATGTAACATTTTCCATAGACATCAGAGAATGTTCAGTAGGTAAATACTTAATAACTTTAAAAATAATACGTTACGGTCAATTACTTTGTTAAACTTCAGAAACAGATTATGAAGATAGGATTTAAAGATTAAATGTCGGTGTCTCACAGTAATATACTTGAGTTTCAGTCAGAACACCTGTGGATACACATGAATAGTTCAAATCTTTTCTGTAAAGTAACAGCCAAAGTCAGAACCACCTACAATTTTCAAAAGCAAAGAAACGATGCACTATTGTCTTAGTCGCTTTCTCGTCATTCGGATTCAATACTCAACACCTGTAACTTCAAGGAGGAGACTTTTGCTTTGGCTCGTGAGTTTTACAGGATCAAGTCCATGGTCAGCTGGCGCCGAGGCAGGAAGAGTGTGGGGGAAGGGCCCGGAGGAGGGAAGCTGCTCCTGTCCTGGAGTCGGGAAGCAGAGAGGGAGGGCGGGAGCCGGAGTGGGAGACAGACCCTTCCAGGTAGGACTGAATGAGCGGGAGGCACACAATGCTCTGTGAAGACACCCAACTTTTCCTTTTTTATTTTTGAGATAGCATTGAACTCACTAAGAAGCCTAAGCTGGTCCTGAACTCCCGGCAGTCCTCCTGCCTCAGCCCCCCAAGTGCTGAGATTATCTAACTAGGCTGTGCACCGCAGCCTAGCCCTCGGCTGTACACCCTCGCCATAGCATTCAGTAGTGGATTCGTCAGTGGGTTAACCCACTATTGACTACGCTCCCCCACGACCCAGCCACTTTCCCAAGGCCCCACCTCTGAACACGTGAACCTTTTGGGCGGACATTCAAGATTTAAACCACAACAATCACTTTCCAGTTTAGAGCATTTCTGTGGTTCTTCCTCTAGTAAAGCTAATATTTTTAAAATGGTCGCTTGTGATCAACCCAATTCCTTCTCGTCTACCTTTCTCTCACTCACTATATTCCTTCATTTACCTCACGCCTTAAATATGTTCCCCTACTTAATGATAACAACTTGCTTCCTAGATAACTGTGGTAAGGTCAAGTGTCAGAACCCCGAGAGAGATGACCTTGAGTGGCCCTCCTTGAGAGGATTGAATTTGATTCTGGCAGTGATTCTAGGGTTTTGTAAACCAACTTGGTAGCATGGATTTGAATTGCTACGGCTTGTTAGGTATAACCTGTGACTAAAATCCTAAGGGAACTCTTTTTCTTCTCAGACAATTTAATTGTGTTTTCTTCTTTTTGTTTTGCATGAATATTTTTCTAGTTCACCCTTACAATGAGTATGAAGATTTCAATTTTTCTAAATTTATGTGGAGATCCCCATTTCTACATCCCATTAAAATCTTTTTTTTTTATTTTTTTACTTTAGAAACATAAAAGTACAAAAACATATTGACAAACAGACACCCATTATCATAGAAAATAGTACAATCACAACTAATCTATAGACAAGGTGATATGGTCTCAACAGTAGTTGTTGCTTTATCCATTGATATCTTCGAATTGTAGATGTATGGACCCATATACAGACATGCAAATTTAGTCAGACAGTTG